>PVKS010011352.1:0-57051 GCA_004027875.1 Aplodontia rufa | reverse complement strand
TATATATATATATAATTTCATTAGAAGCTTGTTTGTTCAACAAATAAATTTCTGAATAAAAAAATACTAATAGTAATGGATCAAATTAGGAAACCATTGAGTCCATACTAACAATAAATAAAGAAGAGGCTCTTCTTTATGGTATAATGATAAATATGAAGGAATGGATGATGGTGTTGGGGATTTAGCTCAGTGGCAGAGCGCTTGCCTAACACACACAAGACCCCAACTTCGGTCCTCAGCCGAAGAGTGTGTGTGTTCAATTACCTGGAAAAAAAAAAAAGGAATGGACGAGGGGGTAAAAAAATCACCATTTTGAAAGTATGTTATCAAAAATTGAATTGCGCGAGATCATCAATGGATTCGAAATGCAAGGAGAGTATTTGAAGACAAATAGGATATGGTCATGGTCATAAAGTTTCTTCCCATGAGTTGCTTATTAGTTACAAGGAGGAAATAGTAGCTATACAATGAAGAAACCAGAAGATGTTAACCCAATCATCAAATTTAATATCATCAATGAGGAACAAAAGGACATCAGGGTACCACGTGCCTCCAGGTATGCTGTTCTGAGAAGGAACAACATTGACAAACATTCCTTAAGGGGGGAGGGTGGACTTCATTCTTAAAATTTGTCCACATCATGAAAACATAGAAAGGCTGAAAAACTATCTCAGATCAAAGGAGATTAACTGGACATAACAACTAAACACACGTGATCCTGAACTCGAGGGAGAAAACTCTGCAAATAACTATGTTGGGACAATTGAAAAAAATTGGAAAATGAACTATGTGCTAAATTAAAATATTCCACAGGTCCCCTTGAGCTTTTCCTGCCTGGCATTCCACTGCTCCCACAGCCAATATGGGAGTGTAGCCTGAGATGGGCACTGTGGCTGTCCCAGGCACTGGCACAAAAAAAAAAAAAATAATAAGAGTGTGTGTGTTCAATTACCTGAATTTGATAACTGAACTATGTTTATATAACAGGAGTCCTTGTTCTTAAGAAATATATCCTGAAGGGACTGGAGCAGTGGCTCAATGGTAGAGCACTTGCCTGGCATGCATGAGGACCTGGGTTCAAACCCCAGCACCACATACGCAATTAAGTGGAAGAAAGAAAAAAATTATGAAAAAAATTAATAAAACTTTATTCTCTCTCTCTCTTTAAAAAAAAGAAGCACAGGGGCTGGAGTGGTGGCTCAGCAGTTATGGCGCTTGCCTTGTATGCGCGAGTACACGGGTTCAAACCCCAGCACCACGTACAGAATGAAGTGTCTAAGCAACGAAAGGCCATGAAAAACTAAATAAAATTGATTCTGTCTTTCTCTCTCTCTCACTGGCCCTCTCTCTTAAAAAAGAACCACATACTGAAGTATTAAAGGGTAAATGGACATAATATGCTTCACATACTATAATCAGTTATTAATCCTTTTTTAATTGGGTGATTATTTTATTTTGTTTTTTGTATTTTTTTATTTGTTCCACACAGTCTTCCATATTGGAGGGAATCATTGTTACATATTCATGCATACATGGATTTTTTTTTAAAGAGAGAACAGTGAGAGAGAGAGAATCAATTTTTTATTGAGTTTTTCATTTTCACATGGCTTTCGTTGCTCTGACACTTCGTAGTGTACGTGGTGCTGGGGTTTAAACCTGTGTACTCATGCGTGCCAGGAAAGTGCTGTAACTGCTGAATCACCACTCCAACCCTGCATACACAGATATTGACAAAGTAAGTTAAGGCCAATCCTAGTCCAGGATCTCCCTACTTCATCCACTCCCCACCTCTCTTGTCTCTTCTACAATATCCCTATGTTATAGATAGAAATAAGCATATACATGTATATTAATTTTTGAAACTTCTCAGTTTCTCTGCCTGCCTGTGTATAGTTGGGCTTCTCGGGGAAGTTGAGAGTTCCCAGTAGCATTAGTAACCCCTTTAATCCCTCCTTCCCCTCTCTGCCTCCCTCCCTTCTCCCCCCACCATCATAGTTATGGTTCCCCCAGCTTATGTGAAATTTCAACTATGATGAGTTTATTATTTAAACTTAGCTAACTTTCATCCTGTCTTAGATTTTACTCTGGTTTCCACATATGAGAGAAAACATTCAGCCCTTGAGTCTCTGAGTTTGGGATATTTCACTGAGCATAATTTTTGCCATCTCTATCCACTTGGCTGCAAATGCCATATTATTCTAATAGCAGAGTAGAAATATATATATATATATAATCACAGTATTTGAATCCACTCATCCAGCAAGGGGCATCTGGATTGGTTCCATAGTTTAGCTATTGTAAATTGAGCTGTTATAAACATTGATGTAGCTGTGTCTCTGTAGTATGCCAATTCTAGCTCTTTTGGGAAAATACCCAGGAATAGAATAACTGGGTCTTAAGGTGGTTCCAATCCTAGTTTTTTGAGGAGACTCCATACTGCTTTCCAGACTAGCTGTACAAGTTTGCAGTCCCACCAACAGTGTATTAGTATTCCTTTCTTCCCACAACCCCTCCAGCATCTGCCATTGTTTGTACTCTTCATTTTTGCCACTCTGACTGGAGTGAGGTGGAATCTCAAAGTTTTTATTTGCATTTCTCTGATTGCTAGCGATGCAGAACATTTTCTCATATATTTATTGGTTTTTTGGACTTCCTCTCTTGAGAAGTTTTGGTTTAGTTCCCTAGCCCATTTATTGATTGGATAATTGTGGGGTTGGTGTTCAGTTTTATGAGTTCTTTGTATATTCTACATATTAGTCCCCTGTCAGAGGTATAGCAAGTGAAGATTTTCTCCCATTCTGTAAGACCTCTTTTGACACTCTTGACCAATTTTTTTTTTAAGGGAGAGGGACAGTGAGAGAAAGAGAAAGAATCAATTTTTATTTAGTTTTTCCACATGACTTTTGTTGCTCCAAGACTTCCTTGTATATGTGGTGCTGGGGTTTGAACCCGTGTTCTTGTGCATGCCAGGCAAGCGCCGTAACCGCTGAGCCACCGCTCCAGCCCCTTTGACCAATTCTTTAGTTATGCAGAAGCTTTTCAGTTTAATGGCATCCCACTCGTTTATCCTTGGCTCTAATTCTTGCACTATGGGAGTCTTGTTAAGGAAGGAGGTGCCTACACTAATGTTGTGGAGTTTTGATCCTGTTTTTTCTTCTAGCAATTATATAGTTGCTGGTTTAATTTCTAATTCTTTGATCCATTTCAATTTGATTTTTGTGCAGGGGGATTGATAAGGATCTAATTTCAGTTGTCTGCATATGGCTGTCCAGTTCATCCAGCACCACTTGTTAAACAGGCTGTCTTTCCTCTACACTATATCTTTGCCCCTTTTGTCAAATATCAGATGGTTAAAGATTTGTTGTTGTTGTTGTTGTTGTTGTTGTCGTCGTCTTGCAGTGCTGGGGATCAAACCCAGGGCCTCAGGCACACTAGGCAAGTGCTCTACCACTGAGCCACATCTCCAATTCTCCACTCAAATGTCCAGAAAAATAATGTATTACATATGTGTATGTATGAGAAAACACATGTAAAATGTTTAAAAGGGGACTCAGGAGTTCCCTGTATTATTTTATCTGTGAGTTTGAAATTATTTCAAAATAAAAGTTAAGCCCTAATCCTAGTTACTATAGAGGCTGAGGCAGGAGGTCTCAAGTTCAAGGTAAGCCTCCACAATTTAGTGAGATTCTTTTTCAAAATGAAAAACAAAAAGGGTTGGTGATGCAAAGCATCCCTGGTTTTGATCCCCAGCACTGGGAACAAAGAAAAAGAGAAAGAATAATTAAGAAGGAGTGTGACATTTAAAAAATACAGTATATGAATAATAATAATGTAAAATTTATATTCTATAACAAGAGAATGTGTTATAAACCTAAAATGATGTGACTATTTTTGTAATTTTTAACCTGAAAGAAATAACTTAAAAACTAATCATTTATAATGAAAAAATACCTAAAATTCAAGCTATTATTTCTCAGCTATAAAATTCAAGTAAAATTAAATTGAATCCTGGGGCTGGAGCGGTGGCTTAGTGGTTACAGCGCTTGCCTGGAATGCACGAGGACTCAAGTTCAAAACCAGCACCACGTACACAACTAAGTGTGTTGGAGCAACGAAAGCTACATGAAAAATTAAATAAAATTAATTCTCTCTTTCACTCTCTCACTGTCCCTCTCTCTTTAAAAAAAAAATTAAATTGAATCTTACCTAAACTTAGTGGGTAATGGGACTTGGATGCTATTTTTTTTTAAGAAAGAAGGACAGTGAGAGAGAGAGAGAGAGAAAATCAATATTTATTTAGTTTTCCACATGGTTTTCCTTGCTCTGACACTTAGTTATGTATATGGGTCCTGGGGTTTGAACCTGCATACTCGGTGCATGCCTGGCAAGCGCCTTAACCGCCAAGCCATTGCTCCAGCCTTGTGTGCTGTTTTTTACCTTCATCTTCATGCTTTTCTACTCTGCCTGAAATCTTAAACCAGCACAAATCAGCTTTACAAGAATAATTGAGTGATTGTTCCGTAAAGTAGGAAGCGGGTGTGTGCAAGGATGCATGTCACACTACTGCCCTTGATAACCCCTCAGATACCCCCACACACAGCCATGGACAGACAGCAAGGACTTTCCAAAAGCTGAAGCAAAAGTGGTCAGGGGACTCCAGGAGGCAATGACAGTGCCCAGAGCCACAGTACAGCAAGTAGATTCAGGCCACAGTCCAGAAAGAAAGCCATTAGCCAGATGGCCAGATTCATCCAGGAAACTATCACAAGACTGCTAATGAGGCCTCTCAGATCTTGGGAACATGGCAGAGACAACTTCTTGAAATGACAAAAGAGAAACATGGGTAGCTCCCCACCAGGCCATGTCCAGCAGAACATGGCCCTGAGACCTGGGCAGCAGCTAGCTCCCTGGTCTGCTCTTCATTAAAGTTCATATTTCCCAAAAAACGAGGAACAGATATACTAATGTACCAAATTTTAAAAGTTGTTGTTTTTTGATGGTAGAGATGACCTTTATACATAAGGGTTGTGTGTGTGTGTGTGTGTGTGTGTGTGTGTGTGTGTGTGTTTAATAAAGTAGAGAAAGGCATTAAAAGTATATATACAGGGGTTGGTGCAGTGCCTCAGCAGTTGTAGCACTTGCCTGGCATGTGTGAGGACCCAGATTCAAAGCCCAGCACCAAACAAAGGTCAAATGAAAAACTAAATGAAGTTGATTCTCTTCCTCTAAAAAAAAAAAAAAAAATGTGTATACACACACAAACACACACACACACACACACACACACACACACACACACAGTGCTGTGCCTTATTACAGGCCTCTCTCAGTCACTCTTCCCCTCACCAAAACATGATTCTCCAGATGGATGTTCTTGTCAATATGGTAACAGGAAGTCTTTGGTAAGTCCCTGAAAAAGTCTAACAAGACCTCCTCTCTGCCTCCCAGAAGCTGCTGCTTTTGCTTCTAGCATAATTACTAGACACCTCTTGTGCCTAGGTTGAAATTTCAGAAGCATATCCTTTCTCAGGTTGAACTGTTACTGAATCAAGTCAACATAGGACTTCCCACCCCCTCCCCCAGTGATGCCAGGGAATCAAAATCAGGACCACAAATGAGTTTGGCAAGCACTCTACCACTGAACTACATCCTCAGTCAACTCAGGGTATATTTAGGGTATAGAGAAAAAATAAAAGATTCATGTATTTGGACTGGGATGTAGCTCAGTGGTAGAATGCATACTAACTATAAGCAAGGCTCTAGGTATGATCCCCAGAACTGCAAAAAACAAATAATGACCATGAGAAATCCAATGTAAAAAAGAAAGTTATATTTCAGTGATAAAGCAGAGCCCAGAGCCACAGGATTTTTCCATTCCCAGAGACTGTGGCCATTGCATGAGAGACCCCTATACAACACATAACTGACTTCCTGTAACCTGACTCTATCATGTTACTCCCCAACTTCAGTGCTGCTGCTAGGTTCCTGGATGGCCTTCCTACCATAGCTTTCCATGGTAATGATTAGTGCAAAATTCAGTAACCCTAAAAACAAAAAAAAATGAATAAATAAACATTAAAATAAGGTGAAGGGGTCTTAGCTCAACTGAACGAAATTGAAGACAGTACTCACAACAATATAAAAGGCAGCTAATACAGAACCTCACAAGTTCCTCGGGTAGCTTTTCTCTAATAAAACACTCCATAATTTCAATCTCCATTTACCTTCCCTGACCTTGTTACCCACTTAAAAAACCAAATTGCCTTAAACAGTGACAAAATATACTGAGCCCACCTCCCTTCTCAAGCTGGTCTCAGCTTCAGGCTCTGCTGGATAGCATTTTGCCCCTTGGTCCACTCTTCTCCCTTGTCCACTGTGCTCTGTGCCTTGGAAGGCTGGCCTGCATAGGATGCACCGATGGCTTTTATTCTCTCTCATTTTTATTGGTCCATTATTGTTGTACATAATGGTGGGATTCATTGTTATATATCCGTTTACACACATGATTTAACAATATAATTTGGTCAGTATCATTCCCCAGTAATTCTCTTTTTTCTTCGAGATCTCCTTCCTCCCCCTGGTCCCTTTATTCTACTGATCTCCCTTTAATTTCATGAGATCCTTGCCCCACCCACACCTTTTTTTCGCCTTTTTCCTCTCTAGCTTCCACATACAAGAGAAAACATACAACCCTTGACCTTCTGAGTTTGGCTAATTTCAGTTAACATAATGGTTTCTAGTTCCACCCATTTTTCTGCAAATGATATAATTTCATTTTTCTTTATGGTTGAATAAAACACCATTGTGTATGCATGTATCACTGTAATATGATGACTTTAATTCTTTAGGATAAATGCCGAGGAGTGGTATAGCTGGGTCATATGGTGGTTCCATTCCTAGTCTTCTGAGGAAACTCCATACTGATTTTCATAGAGGTTGTACCAATTTAACATTCCACCAACAGTATCAAAGTGCTCCTTTTTCTGCACATCTTCTCTAGCATTTATTGTTTGTATTCTTGATGAACGCCATTCTGATTGGAGTGAGGTGAAATCTCAGTGTAGTTTTGATTTGCATTTCCCTAATTGCTAATGATGTTGAACACTTCTTCTAAAACAGAGAGAAAGGTGGGGCTGGCGTGGTGGCTCAGCAGTTACAGCGCTGCCTGGCATGTGTGAGTATGCTAGTTCAAACCCCAGCACCACATACACAACGAAGTCTTGGAGCAAAGAAAGCCACATGAAAAACTAATAAAAAAATTGTTTCTCTCCTTCTCTCTCACTGTCCCCCTCTCTTAAAAAAAAAAAAAAAGAGAGAGGGAGAGAAAAAATCAATTTTAATTATTTTTTCATGTGGCTTTCATTGCTCCGACACTTCATTGTGTGCATAGTGCTGGGGTTCAAACCCATGTCCTCACACGTACCAGGCAAGCACTGTAACCATTGAGCCACCACTCCAGCCCCTGTGGAATACTTTTTTCATATATTCATTGACCATTTGTATTTCTTCTTTCGAGAAGTATCATTTCAGTTCATTTGACATTTATTAATTGGGTTATTTGGGGGTTTTGGTGTTAAGTTTTCTGCATTGTTTATATATTCTGGATATTAATCCTCTGTCTGAAGAATTCCTAGCAAAGATTTTCTCCGATTCTGTAGGCTCTGTCTTTGCATTTCTAATTGTTTCCTTTGCTGTGCAGAAGCTTTTTAATTTGATGCCATTCCAGTTATTAGGGATCCTAGTAAGAAAGTTGTCTGTGTCTATATGTTGGACCACTGAAACTATATTTTCTTCTAAGAGTTGCATAGTTTCTAGTTCTATTCCTAGGTCTTTGATCCATTTTGAGTTTATTTCTGTGCAAGGTGGGAGATAAGGATCTACTCTCATTATTCTACATATAAATAATCAATTTTCCCAGCACCATTTGTTTAAAAGGCTGTGTTTTGGGGGCTGAAACGGTGGCTCAGTGGTTATGGTGCTTGCTCAGTATGCATGAGTATGTGAGTTCAAACCCCAGCACCACGTACACCTTGAAGTCTCAGAGCAATAAAAGCCACGTGAACAACTAAATAAAATTGTTTCTTTTACTCTCTCACTGTATCTCTCTCTCTCTCTCTCTCTCTCTTTTTAAAGGCTGTGTTTTCTCCAATGTATGCTTTTTGGCATCTTTTCAAGGATCAAATGACTGTGGATGTGTGGGTTTGTCTTTTTGTCTGCTATTCTGTATCATTGGTCCATGTGTCTGGGACAAAGCTGCTTTCTTCCTCAACCTTCATCTCCCAAAGTTTAGTGGAGCCAAATGGTAGAACTTTTGTTCCTGGTAACAAATCCCTGGCAAGTTTCAGAGGTCTCAGTCTCTAGATGGCCAATTCCACTGCTGTGTGCTGAAGAGAAGCAGAACACCATGGCAGAAGGGTGTGGCAGAGGAAAAAGCTCAAATCAGGAAGCAGAGTTCTCAGTGGCCTTGTTATCCTCTACCCTTGTTTTTTATTTTTGGTGCCAGGGATTGAACCCAGAGTGCTTAACGCCTGAGTCAATCCCTATTCCTTTTTTTATAAGTTGCTTAGGACCTCACTAATTGCAAAAGCTGGCTTTGAACTTGCAATCCTCCTGCCTCAGCCTCCCAAGTGGCTGGGATTACAGGCATGTGCCACTGTGACTGGCTACCCTCTGCCTCTAGATTAGGTTTAGTCAGTGGGAGGCTCTGACAATAGATGGAGAATAAGGGGAAAGTAAGAGATGAGTATTTTTTCCTTGGTTCTCTCCCTCTCCATCAAGTCAAACACATCATTGGGGAAATAATATATATGAAATACATAGAACTGACAAAGGATTAGAATCCAAAATCCTTCACTTATATCTTCTATGATATATGAGATGTCTATCTCTATTAATCAATTTTTTAAAAGCCATCAACAAGGCAGTTGTGGTGGTACACACCTGTAATTCTAGTAACTCGGAAAGCTGTGGTAGGAGGATTACAAGTTTAAGGCCAGCCTCAACAATTTAGTGGGAACTCACCTCAAAAAAAGAAAAAATTTCAGAATGTAACTCAGTGTTAGAGTGCCCATGGGTTAAATCCCCAGTACCACATGCATACATCAATGCCCTCACCACAATAGAAAATGGCCAAAAGACATGAAAAAGCATTTCAAACAAAAGGAAAGACAGGACAGCATGCACATGCCAGTAATCCCAGCAATCCTGGAGGCTGAGGCAGGAGGATCTCAAGTTTGAGCCCAGACTTAACAACTTAGTGAAACCCTCAGCAACCTGGTGAAACCACATCTCAAATAAAAGAACAGTAAGGACTGGGGATATAACTCATGGGTAAAAGCACCAGGGGATCAATTTTCAGTACCAAAAAATAAGAACTTACACCAAATCCTGGCAAGGAACCAAATTAATGGGTCAATGATAGTAAATTGAGGATTTAAAAAATCATGCGGTGGGGTGAGGCTCAAGAAACACATTTGGGGGGCTGGAGCACTGGCTCACCGGTTACAGCACTTGCCTGGCATGCGCAAGTACATGCGTTCAAACCCCAGCACCACGTACACAAAGTGTCCCAGGAATGAAAATCACAAGAAAAACTAAAGATTACTTCTCTCTCTCTCCCTCTCTCTCTCTTTCTCTCCATACTGTCCCCTCTTTCTTTAAAAATAAAATAAATAAAATAAAATCTGTGTCCCATTTGCAGAACCTGGCCAAGTTATATGTACCCAGGGAGGCCATTTATTACTCATGGAGTCACAAAAAATCACACTCCAAACCTTTTCCCCCATGTGGCTTACAGGGCTACCCAACGAAGGTGTGGGGCCTCATTGTTCAGGACCATGTCCACTCCACAGTCTGTTCCCTATTTAAACCAGTGGGAGCAGGCAAACGAACATTCCCTTGCTTCCCTAACCCAGGTTTAAGTATAACATCCTTTATTGTCACCTGGACCTGTATTGGTACTGCTGTGTGGTGCAGTAAAGCTTCCAAGGAGTTGGTCCCCCTCTCCAGGGATGCTCAATCAGAGCTTTCACAACTGTACCCACCTCTTCGTGGAAGGTAGGTTGACAGCAGTGCTAAGTCCCTGCTTAAGCAGGCCATTATACCTATCATGCCTGCAGGCTGTGGGTGATATGAGATGTGCAGCTTCCATAGAATCTGTAACTGAGAGGCCCTTTGCTGCACATCCTGATCTGTGAAATGAGTAATCATTTTCTATTATGATGAGCCAGCCGTACAAGGCCATCATAGCACGCTGATTCACTTGACCACTGGGCCAGGTGAACAATTAGCCTGTAACCATATCCACTGCTGTCCAAGCAAACACAGCCCATTCTGAGCTGGTAAATGGCAATGTAGTCAATCTGCCAACATGACAAAGGGATGCTTCCATATATTACCTGCCATCCGTGGCTCCAAGGCATCGGGGGTAGGGATATTTCTGAGCACAAACCACATGTCTGGCAGACCTCTTCCAGGGCATCCTACATTAAAGGCAGACCCTACTGTTTGACTACATTCCACATAGTTTTTGCACCTACATGCTATCTGAAGCAATACAGTCAAGAGACCAGGTCAGTGGGAGATCCCCACTCTAACCACTGCATCCTAGCCAAAGCACTTGCTTCATCATTTCATGGGCTAGTCAGGCAGGGGCATGGCTAATAACATGTCCTGTAGTCAGTCACCTGTTCCTAGAGGTTAGCTCCCAGAGCTCTTGCCATAAAACTTGCCCCCAGTACACAGCACAACTGTCATACGTTTCACTGTGAGGGATGCTTCACTTGCTACTATTATACAGTTTAGCTCACTGGCTACTTCATCTTGTACTGGTATCAAACCAGTGTCTGTTTCTGGCTCCACAGCCACTGCCACCCACACAGGCAGTTGTCCCTGGATGGAGTTATCAGTGTACCAAACACTGGATAGTATAGATGCCGTACCTTCAAGGTACGGGCTTGTTTCTGATTCACCTACATAGATAATAGGCCCTCTCACCTTTTGAAGTCTCTTGTCCCAACACACTTGGGCTCTTTTGGCCCCTGCCAGCTCTTAGCATACTTCAGTCACAAGGTTGTTCAGGATCAATAACACATAGCACATTGGGTATCTTGCCCCTGTTGGCTACCAGCACCCTTAAGTATCAGAGGCAAAACAACAAAGAAGCCAGGGGCTCTCTTGACCTCTGTCCAAACTGTCTTCCCAAGTTCACCAACTCTGCTTGATAGGCAGAATGGGTTACCTGGGCTGGCCCTGCTGGCAGCTACCCATCATTGGCTACTGCTGTCTCATTTTCTTCATTACCACTGGCTGGGGTTACAGGTGTTAAATCTTCCTCCTCCTCCTCGGACTCCATCAGCACCATGGGGAGGTTGAAGGGCATTTTCAAGGTACAGAGATCCTCCTCCGGAGGGTGCACTCTGGCTTCTAAGTCTTCTTTATCCTACAGCTCCCGCATCTTAGCAGTCTGCTAAAGCTGCACCTTTTTTTTCTCTCTCTCTTGAATGACCCCAGTAGCAGTGCACATAGCTCCTCAGGCCATTTCTCCATCTCAACTGTACATAGGCATCTTTGTCCTTGGCTACAGGCCAGTGCCTGGGCTCTGCTGCTCAGTTCACAGTCCACTCCACCAGATTCATGTTCAAAGCAAAAATCTGTTTATAGGAAACCCATCCATACCCCAATGCTACTCAGGAGTCCATGCTAATAGGACCCTGGCAACCAAGTGTTACATGCTGCTCAGTAGCCACAAGTCCCTCCCATCCACCAGGGTTGATGCATCTCTCACCTGCGGAACATCCTACTGACTATGCCAACTGTCATGCAGAGGGGTGAGGCTCAAGAAACAGATTAGGGGCTGAAACGGTGGCTCAGCGGTTTCGATGCTTGCCTGGCAAGCACAAGGACCCGAGTTCAAACCCCAGCACCACATACACAACTAAGTGTTGAAGCAACTAAGGCCATGTGAAAAACTAAATAAAGTCGTTTCTCTCTTTCTTTGTCTTTCTCACTGTCCCTCTCTCTTTATATAAAAAAAAAAAAGAAACAGATTAGACACCCCAGCAGGTGGAAGAAGTGCAAGACACAGTTAAGATAGCAGACATGTTTATTTGGGGTGGCAATAGCCCTTATCCAGCCCCCTAGCTCTAGCTAGCTCCATTTTGCCCTCCCACCCAGAGCCATTCCCATAGGACCCTTTTATATATAGTCCAAACAAAGAAGGCATACTGCCAATAGGTTATATCAGTGGGCTCATGCTCACAAGTTAGTGTTTATGACCTTGAGTATCTACACTGAATCAAAGTATGTCTGGCTTTGACTAACTATGAGATAGCTAGTTTCCGGCCCTGGCTCCGTGCTAAAAGCATGACATAAAACATAACATAGCCCATCGGAAGTCTAGGCGGGAAAGCCTAACGATGGTCTGATAGTCGTTTTGGGCCTGCCCCAACACTGGGCCTCACTAAATTGCTGAGGCTGGCCTTGAACGTCCAATCTTGCCTGCACCTCCTGAATCACTAGACTTACAGTTGTGCACTACTGCTCCTGGATTAAGTTGCTTTTTGCTTGCACTGAACCAAGTCCAATGCAATTTTAAAAAATGCTTATTACATAAGCATATTACATAAGCAATATCTACTAGAATCAGAGTCTGTTTAATAAGTGAAATAATGAAGAGAACAACAGTAATAGCAGCAGCAATAACAGCTAATATTTGAGTGCTTAACCAAACCTTCCAGATACAATTTTTTTTTGGGGGGGTACCGAGGATTAGACCCAGGGGTGCTTCCCAGCTCTTTTATTTTTTATTTTTAGTCCCAAGGATTGAATCCAGTGGTACTTAACCTCTGAGCCACATCCCCAGCCCTTTTTATATTTTATTTTGAGACAGGGTCTTGAAGTTGCTCAGGGCCTCACTAAATTGCTGAGGCTATCTTCAAACCTGCAATCATCCTTCCTCAGCATCCTGAGTACTGGGATTACAGGTGTGCACCACTGTGCCCAGGCTACTATCAAAATTCTTGTCTCAGTCTTGTCATCATTTCAGGGATTCTTAGATCCATAGGATTGCCAAGCAGTTTGGGAGTCCCTGAGAGGGTGAAGCCCAACCATCTGTCTACAGAGGTTGAGAAACTAGTTCCAGGTATCATGCAGGTACAATCCAGAGCCCATCAGGGCTAGGCACAGGTGACCCACAGGGCTCTTCCATGGAGCATCCACACACACTAGGGAGTTGTCCACTTCTCTCCCACTATATAAGCACCAAGAGTAAAGCATTTCTATGGCCTTCAAAAAATTACATAATATTTAAACAGGAATATATAAATCCTGGGATGATATGATTGACTGATGGGGCCTCAAGTTGCTTGCTCTACAACAAAAGTGATACTGTTTTGAGCATATACTGAGATAACATGATGGAGTTTTGGGCTATTGCCATTATTATTAGCCTCTTTAGGTTTGGAGGATTTTACTTGACTCAGTTTTCCTTTTATCAACTTGATAAGGCTTTCCTGGACTTTGCCCTTGTAGTGCCTGGGCTCCAGTGCTCTTTAGTGCTATTGTCTGACTGCCCTAAGGCAGTCATCTCCACAACAATGAAAGTTTATTTTCCCATAAACATTGCCCTTACCCTTGGTGGCAAGCTGCTCAAAAGATTGAAATTCAAAAAAGGAGGCAGGTGTGGTGATATACTCCCTGCCCCTTGGGAGGCTAAGGCAGGAGGACCTTGAGTTCTAGGCCAGTGAGACCCTACAATTTAGTGAGACCCTGACTTAAAATGAAAAATAAAAAAGGGTGGGGATGTAGCTCAGTGGTAGTGTTTCTGGGTTCTATCCATAGTACACACACACACACTCCAAGACAAGCACTGGTTTTTGCTTTCAGACTATTATTATTTCCTTTGAATTTCCTGGAAGTATTTTGTTGTTTGTTTTTTAAGATCAAAAGTCTTCAGTCTGCCATATACATAGAATTCACGGCATATTCTTAAATTTTGCACTTTGCTACTTTAATTGACAGATTCCCATAAAGTTTAAAGGAGCTAGGTCAGTTTTTGTTGTTGTTTTGTAGCATTGGGGATCAAATCCATGCCTCAGCCTTCAGCCTGCAAGGTCAGTTTTTATGTGTTTGATTCCCACTGCAGAATTGGGATTCAGAGCTGGGTGTGGTGGTGCACACCTGTAATCCTAGCAATACAGGAGGCTGAGGCAGGAGAACTCTAAATTTGAGGCTAGCCTCGGCAATTTAGTAAAACCCTGTCTCAAAGTAAAATATAATAAAAAGGACTAGGGATATAGCTCAGTAGTAAATCACCCCTGGGTTCAATTCCCAGTACCAAAAATAAAAAAGAATTGGGCCAGGTGTGGTGGCATACACCTGTAATCCCAGAGATTTGGGAGACTGAGATGCAAGGATAGCAAATTCAAGGGCAGTCTTAGAACTTAGGTTCTTGCTAAATTACTCAGGGCCTCCCTGTCTAAAAAAATTTTTTTAAATAAGTGGGGGCTGGAGATATGGCTCATTGCTTAAGCACCCCTACGTTCAATCCTCAACACCCCCCAAAAAATAATTAGGATTCATAAGTATCCAGTTACAGTCCCATACACAATCTTTCATTGGCAACTGATTCTCTCTGGAGTGCATTAGCTGAGGGTAATCTGAGGGTTCCACAACTATTAGTCCGTAAAGCAAACTCAAGCAACTAATACGGAAGATGGGAGACTTCACCTACTAGATCAGCAAAAAAGGATTGCCAAACATGCCTGGGATAATGGGAAAATGGGCATTCTCATATTGCTGCTGGGAGTGAAACTATTTCAACGCCTACCAAAGGCAAGTAGGTACTATCTAACCATCTAGCAAAATTACGATTTTCCCCCACTGGATCAGTAATTCTCCCTCTGATAATTTATTCTACAGACATACTTGCAAACTTACAAAAAAAAAGGCAATTCAATGTATTCACATCTTTGTAAAAGCAAAAGGCTGTGAATAATCCCAAAAGTCCTTTTGTTAAAAATCTAAACTGTAATATCTGACTGTAAGAAAGAAAGAAGATTGGGCTGGAGCGGTGGCTCAGCAATTACAGCGCTTGCCTGGCATGCGCAAGTACACGGGTTCAAACCCCAGCACCACGTACACAATGAAGTCACAGAGCAACAAAAGCCACATGAAGGGGCTGGAGAGGTGGCTCAGTGGTTTCGCGCTTGCCTGGCAAGCACGGGGACCCGGGTTCAAACCCCAGCACCACGTACATAACTAAGCGTTGGAGCAACAAAGGCCATGTGAAAAACTAAATAAAGTTGTTTCTCTCTCTCACTGTCCCTCTTTCTTTAAAAAAAAAAGAAAAAGAAAGGAAATAACTTATAATTGCTTGTACTTGCATTAAAAACAAATCTAAGCTGGGCTTAGCTGCCCCCACCCATAATCCTAGCTACTCATAAGCCTGAGGCTGAAAGATCTCAAATTTGAGCACAGATGGGGCAAGACAGCAAGACCATCCACTTCAAACAAGAAAAAAAGAGGAAAAGGAAAAGCAAAAACTTTATAAGGCATACAGGAAAATAGAACTACTGCTAAGAATAGAAAACACATGAATATGAAATGGGATAGGAGGGAGACTTTTCTCTCCTCCGGTAGTCCCAGCAATTCAGGAGACTGAGGCAGGAGAATCTCAAGTTTGAGTCCAACTTCACTCAGCATTTTAGGCCCTGTCTCAAAAAGGGTTGAGGATATGGCTCAGTGGTAAAGTGGCTCTGGGTTCAATTCCCACTACCAAAATAAAATAAAATCTGATTTTGTTTCTTTTGTTAAGGCTAAATTGACCAGACATGCTCAATGATTTCATTTTGGGGGTGAGGGATGGAAGATGATTAATTTTTTACCTTAACCACTGGATCAAAATGATGGTACCTTCACTTACTAATTGCTCTCCCTTTTACAATTACTTGAATTATTAGACAGACATGCTAGATTTCTCTTTCGGAAAACAGCTCATCATTTTAGGGGCTTTTAGTATCCGCAGAGATCGAGGAACTCAATGGGTAAACAACTGATCTAAAATCATAGGGCCAGAAAGCTCCCACAAGTGGGATTCATTTTAAGTTAACAATCAAACTCCTCTCTACCAGGGAAAACTGGTAGCACCCATTTTGGTAGGTCCCGCAACCAAGAGCCAGACTCACCTATGGCAACACCTTCATCCACCCAAACTCCTTTCCTTTTGGTGTCTAAGAATTGAGTCCTTGGAATTCCAATTCCTTTTCCATCTATCTAAAGCTGAATTTTCTTTACATACTTCAACCTATGTAATATTTAACAGATTGAATGCTAAAAATGAAAATCCAGGTAGTTGTCTTCTGTTAAGAAATGTAGCTGGGCTGGGCATAGTGGCACATGCCTGTAATCCCAGCAACTCGAGAGGCTAAGGGAGAAGGATTGCAAATTCAAGACCAGTCTCAGCAACTTAGTGAGACCCTGTCTCAAAAAAAATAAAAATAAAAAGGGCTGGGGATGTGACTCAGCAGTTGGCACCCCGGGTTCGAGCCCCAGTATTAGAAAAAGAAGTACAAAGACATAAATCTGCTACACTGACGATGGTCCCGGCTCTTATATAGTTTTGTTTTGGAGAACACTTGCTTTTCATTTCATAAGTTATATTAGCCTATCTTTTTTCTAAACACATTCTTTTCACATAAAGAGAGAAGGGGACAGGGAGAGAGAATCAATTTTATTTAGTTTTTCATGTCACTTTCGTTGTTCCAAAACTTGGTTGTGCATCTGGTGCTGGGGTTCAAACCTGCGACCTCATGCAGGCCAGGTAAGTGCTGTGACCGCTGAGTCTCTCCTCCAGTCCCTATATTAGCCTATCTTAAGGCTGTTTTAAAATGAGTCCAGGTCAGTACCAGACAGTATCAGACCTTCCCAGTTTTGGTTCAGAGCTGCATCTGAGGACTCAACTCCTTTTGACCCTAGTCAAGTTGCCATTAGACTTCTTCCCAGTTTGGGAATTTCCATACAAGAGTAAGCTTAAGAATCATACCTCAGGGGCTGGAGCAGAGGCTTCGGGTTATAGAACTTGCCCTGAGTGCACGGTTCCAACACGGTTTGAACTCCAGCACCCATGTACACACGTACACAACTAAAGCTAAAGCCATTTGAAAAACTCAATAAAAATTATTTCTATCTCTCACTGTCCTCTTAAAAAAAAAATCACACCTCAGATGGATGCTGCCATGATGCACACCTGTAATCCCAGCAGTTGGGGAGGCTGAGGCAGGAGGATTGTAAATTCAAACCCAGCCTCAGCAAATTAGTGAGGCCCTGAACAACTTACTGAGACTCTGTCTCAAAAATTTAAAAATTAAAAAAAAAAGAAGGCGGGGGATGTGGCTTAGTGGTTAAGCATCCCTCGGTTCAAGCCCCAATACAAAAACAAGAAAAAGAAAAAATAACAAAACACCTCCACAGTGCATCCCATTTCTAAGGTATTTCCTATAATCTGCCAACCACAGTGTCAAGGAACTATTTACTTATTTAAAACTTTATTCATTATCAACCTTAGAGAAATTCACATCAGGTCTCAGGGAAAAGCAGACCCCAAAATATCGGGTTTTCCCCCTAATTCCTTTGACTGTAGAGGTTACAGCAGACCCACTCCAACTCTGGCCACAATCTCTGCATCCTGGTCCCGGTCACATTGGCTGGAAATTGGCTTCAATTCATCCAGGGGCCTAGTTCCAGGGCTTTCATGGCTTCCTCAAGTTTGAGCATTCCTGAACCAGAAAGAGCAACAATGAGGTGGGTATGGGGGTTGGATAAGACGCGATTCTCCACCTCTTCCAGGGTTGTTTTGTGGACTTTCTGAACCAAGCGTTCTGGGCCTGAAATTCTCTGAACCCCCAGTGACAACTAGGCCTGTTCTCGCATCCTCCAAGAAGCCTAGGGCCGGGCATGGGGGCTGAGTTGAGGTATCTCAGCTAACCCTGCCCAGCAAGGCCAATCTCAGCCTCTCAGCCCCGCTGGGTAGACTGGCCGCTCAGGCTTCAGGTTCCCAAAAATTTCCAGGAACAGCCCTGACGCCCAAGGCTCTCCCAGTGATAATAGGCGGTTTTAGGCAGCGAAAAGGGCAAGAGGAGGTACAAAGGAGTGCTGGAGGAAAGGGAGTGGAGTGGAGCCACCTCCGCCCCTGCCCCAGCACCGCGTTACCGAGTCTCTCGCCTCGCTCCTGCCGCTGGCGGTGCCACTCAGCCAGGGACTGAAGCATCCACTTGGTCCGGAGCTTAAACAGGTAGGAGCCATAAACCACGACCTCGGTGAGCTCTGAAGATTCCAGAGCCTTCAGCTCGAGCATGGCCTTGCTCACTTGCTCGATGTAAGGGATTCGAGATCCGCGTGGACCTGTTGGGGAAAGGGAATAAGCCCTCCAAGACTCGGAGACTGAGTCGCCGGTTACCGGGCAGCGCAGCCAGGACTGGGCACTCACCGAACAGAGCTTCCAGCAGTCGCGTCTGGACCTGCAACACCTCTGGATCTTTCAGGTCTTCGGGAACTTTCACCCACGGTGGGATATCTTTACGTCTTGGGAGCGCTCCCATCTTGAGTCCCGCAACCCAACCCACCGCTCTCCAGCGGAGCTGAGTCCTCCGCTAGCGGCCGGGCTGGGAAATCTAGGCGCTGAGCGGCTCCGCCCCCCGCCTGGGGTCCAACCCCAACCTCGCCCGCACCGCGCTCCGCTCGCACCGCCCACGCATTGGCCGGGCAGCTTTCCAGCGCCGACGGGACGCAGCGGAGTAGGAGGCTCCCGCAGCCTCAGCCCCGGCTCAGCTGTCTCCAAGTTAACTAGGGTTTCCACCTGCACTAACTCCATTCTTCCTCGCGGGAACTGAGAGTGAGTGGGAACATGCTGTGGACTCTTCCTCTAGAATGCTCGTAGAGAGGCTGAGGCGCGAGGATCCCAAGTTCAAAGCTGACCTCAAGAAAGGAAAAGAAAAGAAAAAAGAACAACTGGTTGGATATATTCCCCAAAAGCAGGAATCCTGTTTGGAGGGTGCGGTGCGAAGGTTACCCCGAAACTGCCCTCAAAAGTTCCTACCTCAAAGGTTCCAAAAAAGGGTTGTTTCCCCTGTCCCAAAGGAGCCGGTCCAGGGCCTTCACAGGGCAGGCGGCCCAGGTAACTACCAGGAATTAAGTAACAATTCCTGCCATTTAACAGAGCAAATCGACATTCAGAAATCCATTCTTTTAGTAAAAGGGACAAGAAGGGGCTCCAAACTGTCTCCATAGTTCATGTTCCTTGCGGTCCCTGTTCCATGTTCTGGAGCTTTTGACCTTCCTTGTTTCAAAACTCATGGGTGCAGGTTTCCAGTTAGCCTCTAAATAAGTTTGTTGTATTCGTTTTTATTTTTGGTATGTGGGATTGAACCCAGGGGCATTTTATCACTGAGCTATATTCCCGGTTCTTTTTGAGTCAGGGGCTCCTCTAGGTAAGGTCTTAGAACCTCATTAATGTGTTTTTGAATTTGGGATCCTCCTGCTTTGCTGGCATTACAGACAGGCCTGCAAAAAAAAAAAAATTTTTAAGAGAGAGAGGGACAATGAGAAAGAGAAAATCAACTCTATTTACTTTTTTATGTGGTCTTCCTTGCTCTGACACCTCGATTTGTACATACTGCTGGGGTTTAAACTGGTGTCCTTGCACTTGCGAGGCAGGTACCATAACGGCTGGCCCACCGCTCCAGCCCAAACATATAGCTGGGCACGGAGGCTGTAATCCCAGCAAATTGGAGATCCAGTCAAGAGGATCTTCATTTTTATGAAGGTTCTAAGAAAATGAATGCTTTCTTCCCACAACAGAGCTGCCCGTGGAATAACTGTGACTCGTCAATAAAGGTCATTTTCCTTAAATAAGGGACAACTGCCATGCCCATCACCGAGCCACGCTCAGCAGAAAAGCCAACAAGAGTTTGGTTTTTTGCTGGGTATTTCCCTCCTGAAAAGAGCATAGGCCCCCATTTTTCCTTAAGCGCTATCTTCCAGGACAAGCTTCCACCCCAGCAGTGGCTGGGAAATCTAGGGCTGCATACTCAGCCCCCAGACATCCTGGCATCTGCTCCAGGGAGACTGAGTTCACTGCAACCTGCAACTGCACCTTCTGCCTTGAGGGGGTGCCCTGCCATTTCTCACTAGCCCCAGGGACCTCCCAGAGGTATGTCAGTTAGGTGGAACCTAAATCTCCTAAGTGGAAGCGAAAGCCCTGGAAGAGGAAGGAGATGTTAGCTTCAACTCCTAATTCCTGGCAAGTGGTGGCTCACTACACACTCTCTACCTTTACAAGCTATATCTTGTTACATCTAAGTCCCTCCCAAACTCTCCAGGCTTAAGGAATATAATACACCTTTAAAGAAATTTGCAAATTACGGAGTTCTTCTAGGAGAGATCGCTTTATATGGAAGATTCTAATAAATGAAGGACAGGTCATGGTGGCACAACTCTGTAATCCCAGCAGCTCCGGAGGCTGAAGCAGGAGGATCTCAAGTTCAAAGCCAGCCTCAGCAATTTTGGTGCTGCTCTGAGCAACTTAGCAAGACCTCATCTCAAATTTTAAAGTGTCTGATTATGTGGCTTAGTCATTAAGTGCCCCTAGATTCAATCCCCATCCCTGGTCCAAACAAAAAACAAACAACAACAACAAAAAAAAACAGGTGCTGTGTGCATGCCTGTAATCCCAGTGACTCAGGAGGCTGAGGCAGGAGGATGGCAAGTTCAAACCAGCCTTAGTAACTGAGAGGCACTAGGTGACTTAGAGAGACCCTGTCTCAAAATTAAAAATAAAAATGACTGGGGGACGTTGCTCAGTGGTTAAATGCCCTTCAGTTAAACACCCAGTGTGCCCCCTAAAATATATATGTTGAAAAATTCTTGCTAGGGAAAACATGACTGTTCAGCTCTTGAGAAATGCTGTGTGTGGTATACCCAAGCCTTTCCTTTCATTTATGCCCAAGTGGTCATGGATAAAACCCACTCTTTATCCTCCAAGCGTGTCAACTTCCTCCTCAGCCAGGTACCACCACTTAATTCCTACTGATGCCTGCCTTGCCAGCTGTCTGCTTCTCTGGGAGCCTACTTTCTATTAAATTGGCTGCTTCTCCAACATACCTCAATACCTTCTTGCAAAAGGGAATTTTTGCCAGGATACAGAGAGGCAGAATTTCAGTTTCAGTTTGAGACAACATCTAGAAAGTTAACACTTTTTAAAAATTTTTCTTTACAATGTTTGGGATCAAACCCAGGGCCTCACCTGAAGTTAGGCAAGTGCTCAACCACTGGGCTATATCCCCAGTCCTTGAAGAAATCTTTATAATCAAATGTAGGTCGGTTGAAAAGTATGCTGATTTTAGGCTCTTTGGATATATACCAAAGTGTGGGATAGCTGGGTCAGATGATGGATCCATTCCTAGTTTTTTTGAGGAATCTCCAAACTGCTTTCCAGAGTAGTTGTAGCAGTTTGCTGTTCCACCCTTTCCCCCACATCCCCACCAACATTTGTTGTACTGGGGATTGAACCCAGAGACACTTAACCACTGAGCCATATCCCCAGCCCTTTTCATTTTTTATTTTTAAGCAGGATCTTGCTAAGTTCCTTGGGCTTCCCTAAGTTGCTAATGCTGGCTTTGAACTTGTGATCCTCCTGCTTCAGCCTCCTGAGCCACTGGAATTTCAGGGGTGCACCACCATGCCTGGCTTCCCTTTTTATTTTTTGAGACAGGAGCTCTCTAAATTGCCCAGGCAGGCTTCAAACTCAGTCCTCCTCCTACCTCAGTCTCTCAAGCAACTCAGAAGGATACATCACCTTGTAGGTTCAGATGGCCAGCTTTAGAATAACAGAATTCTATAATGAAAAATTATTAACAATTCAAGAACATTTCTGAAATATTAATATCAGAATGGCCCAAAATTCTCATAAGCATTACAGAGGGCAAGGGAAAAGTGAAAAAGCATGAAATTTTGAAGGAAAAAATTTATTTCTAATGAATTCTATAGCTACTTTGATGAATAACTGAATAATAAACTGCTTATATTAAAATGTGTACAATTCATTATTTTTTGAGGGAGAGTAGGAGAGAGAGTAAGAGAATCAACTTTATTTAGTTTTTCATCTGTTTCTCATTGCTCTGACACTTATTGTGTATGTGGTGCTGGGGTTCGACCCTGGGTCCTCATGCATGCAAGCATGATACTACTGAGCCTCTGTTCCAGCCCCACAAATCATTTCTTTTGACACATAGACACATCAGTGTACTAATGTGAGAAATAGGAAGTCTGATGGTCCATTTTCAGAATGTAGTCTTAAGGTTCAAATATAAAAGGAAGTCATCTTAGGTTGGGAACCCTGTGGTCAGAGATAATCCATTTTTAAATTCATCAGACATCCCATTACACCCATAGCTCTTTTCTATACCTGCCCCAATTTTATATTAGCCAATCACACAGATAGCACCCCTGAGCTCCTCCAAGCAGGGGGAGAGCAGGACTGCATCAGGTTGGAGACATAAGCAGGCAGATTGCCCACCCAAGTGTGCCTGCTTATTTGATCCCCTTTGTGAGCACACCCTTATGCAGAAGTAAAGTCTACCTCTTTCACTCATTTCTGATTTTCTTACAGCACCTCAGAATTTTTAATATTTATTTCTAACACCAAACACAATAATAAGACAATGCATATTTCCATCATCCTCAAGAGTTTCCTAGTACCTCTTTCTCCTCCAAACTTTCCTCCATACCCAATCCCAGGGAATTGTTCCCTGATTTCTGTCACTATTGATTAGTTTCCATCAGCTAGATTTTTAAAATTTTATTTACTTAACAATACAACTCCTCAAATAAAATTTAAATAAATTTTAAAAATAAAGAAATTGAACCCAGGGGCAGTTTATCATTGTGTGACATTCCCAGCCCATTTTTAATCACTTTTTTATATTTTATTTTGAGACAGGGTTTCCACTAAGTTGGTTAGGGCCTTGCTAAGTAGCTGAGGCTGGCTTTGAACTTGCAATCCTCCTGCCTCAACCTCCTGAACTGCTGGTATTACAGGCATAAGACACCTCATGGGGTTATATCAGCTAGAATTTTTTTTTTTTTAAGAAAGAGGGACAGTGAGAGAGAGAGAAATAATCAATTTTATTTAGTTTTTCATATGGCTTTTGTTGCTCCAACACTTTGTTGTGTAAGTAGTGCTGGTGTTTGAACCCACATCCTCACACATGCCAAGCAAGGGCCATAACCACTGAGCCATTGTTCCAGCCCCATCAGCTAGAATTTTTAACACAATTATACTAAAAATTTAATTCTCTTAAATATTTCAACTCTGAAGTTTCAGGAATGAAAGATCACACAGACACAAAGACACAAAAGAATGGCATGCCTAGAACTGTATCCTCTTATGACAACTAAACGAACAATTGCATTATTGTTATATAAAAAAACAGATTTCAAACCAGAGTTTTGGTTTGTTGGTTTGTTTGTTTGTTTGATACGGGGGATTGACCCCAGGGGCACTCTAACACTGAGTTACATCCCCAGCCCTTTTCATTTATTTATTTATTTTTATTTTGAAACAAGGTCTCACTAAATTGCTGAGGCTGGTCTTGAATTTGTGATCCTCCTGACTCAGTCTTCCTCTGGAGTCACCGGGATTACAAGTTGTGCCACTACACCCTATCTAGACCAGAGATTTTTCAAGGGAATGTTGAATTAGATTCTTGTGGGTGACCCTGATGATACCTCAAATTTTAATTTTCAGCTGTTAAATCAAAGACAATCATCTCTACGTAGGATGGTTACGGTTGTGGAGCCCAGATCCTCAAATTTCAGTTACATACTCAGTTGCTCTACCTACCCACAGAAATTATTCCTTTCTTTTGAGTTTCTTTGGGTGGTTTGTGTTGGGGTTTTTGTTTGTTTGTTTGTTTGTTTGAAGACATGGTCTTGCTAAACTGCTGCTTTCTTGAACTTGAAATCCTCCTGCCTCACCTCCCAAATAGCTAGGATTACAGGTCACCACACCTGGCTTCTCTTTAACTTTCATTTCATATTCTGCTTAGGTTTCAAGACCTTTATCCTATTAGATACCTGTAATTTCTCAGGCATTTCCCTGAACTAGAGTTCCCACAGAGAGTACAAGGAGCAGCCTGACAATTCTGGAGATCTCTTCCCTCTGGGTCTGGGCATTACACCCTAACTACTGACACCAGAATCATAACTTCATATTCCTGAGTAACAGTTAATAAATAATGCTTTAAGTGGAACAGAAAATCAAACAGAAATCCTGTTTAGAGAATGAATGTACTGAGCTAGAGCTGTGGCTCAGCGGTTATGGCGCTTGCCTGGCATACGTGAGGATGCGGGTTTGAACCCCAGCAGCACGTACACAAAGAAGTGTTGGAGCAGCTGAAAGCCACATGAAAAGCTAAATAAAATTCCCCCCCCCCTCTCTCTCTCTCTCACACACACACACACACATATAGAATGGCGGTATCAGAGAAGTTTCAAGTGCACCTCCTCTGGCATCCAAGCACATGAATCCTCTGCAGTAAGGTACTTAGACTGCACAGCTGTCTGGGAAAGGTAATAGAAGAATCTGGAAACGTGGAGCCCAGAGGGAGGAAATTCAGTGGTCAAGGCTCAGGAGGATGTGGAGTTGAGTTTAGTCCTTTAAGTATTAGTCCCACAAGTATCAGTTCGTTCTTCTGTAAGAGATTCTGTCCAGGCGTTAGATCTTTCCCACCTCCCTGGAACTGTCCTCACCCTCCCGAGTCCCGGATTAGGACTCCCAGCCGAGGTGTCAGTCCAGAGCCCCGCTCCCCCTCCAGGCGTGCGGGGGTAAGAGGGCGGGTCCAGGCAGCCCAGACACCTCTACCCTCCCGCAGCGCAATTGGGAGGCGAAGGCTGGGAACCAATGAGAAGGGCTCGAGTGGGGAGGGGCTGGCCAAAAGCCCTTGAAATAAGACTCCGGGAGCCGCAGCTTCCACCGGTTATCTCCAGCGCAGCTTGCAGAATGGCTGCTCCCAAGAAATTTCACACGCTCGTGGAACTGCAGCAGAAAGAAGGGACGCTATTCGAGGTGCCCGGAAACCTCACCCACCTGCCCAACTGGTTCCACTCTGAATACCTAAAGGGCCCGAAAGCAGTTCACCTGGAGGCTTGGCTGGTGGAAGCAATGTTCGGTGAGTGGGCCGGGAAGGGATTATGCTTACCCGACTCCTATCAGCTCCCCTCACCGTCTGCAAGCGTCCCAGGGAAAGCCCTTCCAGTGGCGCCGATCCCAAGCTCTGCCCTCGCGCCGCCTCCGCCCACCACCTTCCCCTTCCTAGCCCACCAGAGCCACTTCTACCTTTGGCCACCCTGAGCAGGTTGGGACGGAGAATACATCCCTCACGTCGAGTGTGTGACCCACACCCTGCTTCACGTGAATCGGTGGGATCCTGAAGGCGAGACTGAGATTTTGATATTTGGGCGGCCTTATTACCAACAGGACGTTTCTGAGATGATCGTAAACTTGGCTGACCATTTCCGCCAGCTCCGGGTGCAAAGTAAGTGGGACGGGGAATAGGGAGGACCACCCGCACCCCCACCCGCAAACCCCAGCTCCTTGGGAGGGATCCTGAAGTTTCCTGGCCGCCAAAGCAGCAGTCTCACCCTCTGTCGGGCTGGGACTGGGTTTCGTCATTGCAAGGAACCTAGAAGGCCAAATTGATCCAGCCAATTGATTCCCACGTGTGGGATTCTGGGGCCCTTCCCCCGTAGTCAGGAGTGACTGTACTTTTGTGGAGAGGGTGTGGGGACACAGGTGGAATCTCTGCATGCTGCTCTTCCAGGTTCAGAGAAGGCCGCTCCCCAAGCGGCTGAGACCCAGCAGTTTCCGAAGGCTGTCCTTGAGGCAGGAACCCAGAAATCTTCAGCCGAGGTTCTTGAGGCTGGGACCCAGCAGTCCCAGCCTCAAGTCCAGGAAGTCCAGGAAGCCCAGACTCATCCGCCTACGGAGGCAGTCCAGGACCCAGTTACTAGGTTGTAAGGCATCTCCAGCGGGGAGTTAAGATCCAGGGGTTTAAGTGGAAGGCTCCCAAGTCACCCTAGAAGCTGGGAAAAGAATGGTGTGGGATGTTTTTGTTTTTCCCGTGTTAAATGTAAACATGAATTTAAAAACCTCTAATAAAGAAATTTACCCGAGGACTGTTCTTGGACAGTAGAGGGAAAGGGAATATAACATTCCTCCCGCAGCCAAGTGTTACTGTATGCTCGTCTCTACCACAAGGCAGATGGTACCTCTTGGGTAGTTAGCTGCCCAGGGTTGTGCTCAGGTGTTTCCTTTGTGCTCCTTAACCGAGTGCATCTGACTTCGCAAAGGGAGAGAAGCCTTCCCTGGCTGCTGAGTCAGTTCTTTACAGGGAACTCTCTCCAAACCATTATTCTACTGAAGGTGACCTGGTCGGGTTCTAATGGCTTGTGACCCAGCTGAGTTTGAAACGCCTACTAGGGTATATTCCCACGCTGCCACCTGACGCTTCCCAGGTGGGGCAACTGACCTCCCGGAGGAAGGAGACTGCGAGAAAGCAAGGAAGCACTGCTGTGATCTTCAACCCTTGCCAGGGTCAACCAAACTTCCCAGAAGTTTGACGAGAGTCCGCCACATCAGTGCGAGAAGCTCTTAGGTTTCTGCAGCAACAGAGAGGTGCAGGAAGTGGCTGAGCTCACTTTGGCTTCCCTCTAAGGTCCTAGCGCCTGGAGGTGCAAGGATGCCAGTCCAGGGAGGGGGCGGCTTCTGCGCATTAATCTGGAAGCTTTCACACTTACAGTCCCAGTAGGATACTAGGATTTTGTTTGTTTTCTTAAGACACTCTAGAATTAAACAATAACACATCTTCGTTTAAAAAAAAATCAGGGAGGGGGGAGTTGTTTTCACATACAAATGTCTAAATTTTATTTAAAAATGTGTGCATTATTTTGATTTTAAAAATATGTGGTGTTGGAGTGATGGCTCCGTAGCTAAGGCGTTTGCAGCACTTGCCTGTCATGTGCGAGGATGTGGTTTTGAACCCCAGCTCCTCGTACACAAGGAAGTGTGGTTCGGTCCCCAGCCCTAAAAAAAAAAACAAAAAAAAACTAAAATTGATTCTGTCTTTTTAAAAAATTCAAGGAGGGTTGGGCATGGTGGCACACTCCTGTAATCCCAGTGACTCAGCAGGCTGAGACAGATCACAAGGTCAAAGCCAGCCTCAGCAACTTAGACCTTAAGGGTTGGGAATGTAGGTCAGTGGTGAAGTGTCCCTGGGTTCAATCCCCTACCAATCCCCCACCCCCCAGGTGGCCACTGAGACTGGGAGAGCAGAGCATAGTATCTAGAAGCTGTGGTTCTGGATTGAGGACATTGAACATGGAGATGAAACAATTTTTGAAAGGATGTGATCTCCTTATGGAATTTCCTTAGCTATGCAGACCTTTTATGACTCCTTGAAGAAAATGTACAGTACGAAGCATTACATGTGAATACATGCTATGAATAACATAAATGATTTCTACTATATTCCTATCTGCAAATGAATATTCCACAAAGAAATGTAAGATTTTTCAAACGGATGTAAAAATTCTATTTGGGCTACAAATGTAGCTCACTGGCCTAGCATGACTAAGCCCCTGAGTCAGATCCCCAGGAGAGGGGTGGAGCGGTGGCTCAGCACTTACAGCCCTTCCCTGGCTTGCCTGAGTTCAAACCCCAGCACCATGTACACAACCAAGTGTTGGAGCAAGGAAAGTCACATGAAAAACTAAAATTGATTCTCACTGTCACTCTTCTAAAAAAAAGTTTGGGGGCTGGAGCTCAGCAGTTAACAGTGCTTGCCTGGAATGCACCAGGATGCGGGTTTGAACCCCAGCAGAACCCCAGCAGCACGTACACAACAAAGTGTTGGAACAACGAAATCCACATGAGGGAACAGAATTCTCGCTGTCCCTCTTTAAAAAAAAAAAAGTTTGCACAGTAGCATAGGCCTACAATTCCACCCAGCCACTTGGGAGGCTGAAGCAGGAGGTGCACAAGTTCAAGGACAGCCTCAACAATTTAGCTACTCCCTGTCTCAAAATAAGTGGAAAGGGCAGAGGATGTAGCTCAGTGGTAAAGCACCCCTGGGTTAAATTCCCTGTACTACCCTCCCCCCAACATGCAAAAAAATTTTGGCTTTGGTAACAGTTTTATAGCTAAAATAAACTATGGTACTACATTAAACATCCTTGGTTAGAGGCTGGTGGAAGACAAGGAAAAAGAAGGCTGACCTTAAATGACACTGCACTCTTATGCTTTACAAAAACGAATTTTAGTGTATATAGTAAGAAAATGTTGATTTTTAAAACTTACAAATTTTGAAGTAGAAAACATTTGGTGGGCTGAAGGTGAGACCCTCAGCACAATTTTATCAAGCCTGTCTCAAGAAATTAAAGTTCTAGGGATCTAGCTTGGTGGTAGAGTGCCCCTTGGGTTCAATCCCCAATACTGGGAAGAAGCGTTTTTACTCAGATCAAAATCCCCAGAGCTGTTTCCTTGATTTCCCAAACTCCCTTACAAGAAATCACTTTTAACTGTTACATAATTGTCATACTGTTTTTCTTCTACCAACACAGTTTTCCTAAGTATGGATGTGCTTTATTCAACTCTTCCCTTACTGATTCATTTGTTCCCAATTAGCTCAATCACAAACTTTTTTTACACCAGGGATTGAACCCAGGTACACTTAACCACTCAGTCACATCCCTAGTCCCCCACGGCCCCCCGCCCTTTTTTGTGGTCTAGCTAAGTTGCTTAGGGCCTTGCTAAGTTATTGAGGCTGACTTTGAACTTGTGATCCTCCTGCCTCAGCTTCCTGGGCCACTGGAATTACAAGCTAGCATGTAATTTTAAATTTTCTAGTATCCACATTTAAAAAATGAAACAGGTAAAATTAGTTTTATTGTATTTCATTAAAACTAATGTCTCTTAAATACCATTTCAATATGCAATTATACAAAATGAGGTATTTTACTTTTTATATTACTGTCAACATTTTCAATTCAGACTAGCCATAATTCAATTGGATACATGACACCAGTGGCTATCTTCCAGTTCTTGATCAAAACAAGGCCTTTTGAACAGGTAGCAATCCTGTAATCCCTTACTGCCAAGGGGGTTGGGGTTGGATAGGGGAATCTCAAGAGTTAAAACCGAACCCAACAGAGCTCAAAGCATCTTCCGACCCAAGAATTCCGCTTGTGGAAAGTGAAGGCGGCCAGGGGAAGAGATGCCCTGTGCAGACTGGCGCTGCAGTGTTACCGAGTAATGGAAAACAGCCCACGCAAGAGTAACACCTGTGTGACGTTGCAGAACGCTGACTGCAGACAAAGCCCTGAGACAATCGACCTTCAGTGGGATATCCCAGTGTGAGGATATTAAGTGTTGACCAACTCTTAGCTGATGTGTTGGAAGGCCACCAGTGCGCTCCTTCCAAGAAAACAACCGAATACTCCCGGCGAGTTACTCCGCGGAAGCCAAACTACCAGCTTCAGAGCTCCAGGATAGGAGCTCTGGGGAAAACTTGAGCTTGTTTGAATTGTAAATTAACGAGCCCCACCCACGGTACTGAATTAATCACTGGAGGAGCTAGGAAATTGTATTAACAAGCTCAAAGTGATTGCTTACATACTTCAAAATTTGAGAACCAGAAACCCATTCTGTATAATATGCCCTAACCAAAAAAAATAAATTTTGGGAACCAATTATGTAAAAAACATAACAAGCAGGGGAGCAGTAGTGCACCCACAGGTCCCAAGCTTCTGGGGAGACTGAGGCAGGAGGATCACTTAAGTCCCCCCACTCCACCTCCCACCTCTGGGGCGGGGCGCAGATCAGAAGGCCTGAGCAGTGAAGCTCCTCTGAAATGCAAGCGACTGGAGGATGCAAGTTGGAGGCCAGCAATTTAGCTTAAGTATAAAAATCCTCCAAGACCCACCATTTGTGAAATCATCAGTTCCTTCCTGCCCTCGAGTGCCCAACTCTTTTGACCAGAAGATCATAAAGGATTAGGACTTTCAACATGGTCAGAAAATAAAGCTACAATATCAAAGCACAACAAATCACTATCAGCCTTCTACTCACCCCTCACATCAAGTCATGAGAAGTCAATGTTTTGTAAGTTCGTTTTATTTCAAGCGAGCAAAAATCTATTCCACACAAAATTTCATTAGGATACTATTACAAAAACGCAACAAAACAAACTACTATTGGAGGTGGCAGAAAAAGTAATGCGGAGATTTAGCAATACTTCTCTTCAATCTCAGTAGCAAAAGCAGGGTCGTCTTGTAATCTCAAGAAACCGGATGCTGGAGAGCGTCTGGCCAAGATGGACGATTCTTCAAGAACTCCTCAAGGCGTTTTAGCTTCTTAGCTGGAAAGCAAGCAATTGATAACCATCCACAAGGAAAAATGTTCAAACTATTACTCTGTGATCAGGGAGGGGCGGGGAGATGATCTAATAACAAAGGTCCTGAAGCTGGGATCTGGCAATAAATAGCGATATGACCCAGCTAAGGCTACCTTGGGCAATGATGAACCTGAATGCAACAAATCTCCCCTAAAGGATCCCCAGGGATTCCGCGGCTTCCTGCGGAGAAACTGCAAGAAGTTCTGAGAAAAGTGAGGCTGAGAAGAAGCCGAAGACCAGAGAGATCACCCGTGCTTCCTCCTCATGCTGGTTCAGAAACCCTCACCTCGTTGGTCGCGAATTTCTCTGCACCAGATTGCCAGGCTCAGGAGAAGGCTCTTCACCCGATTCTTTGCGCGGGGACGCCCAAACACGGTGATTTCCACTAGGTTCCCGGTGTCCACCGTGTCCGCCCTCAGCAAGACCTGGCTCATCCACTCCATTTCTGGGATCATGGAACGGTCTTGGCCTAAACGGGTAAGGAGAGACTCTTCAGGAGGACCTCGATTTGGAGGGAATTTAGGGTAGGGAGAGGAAGCAGGAGGCTGGTGTCGCAGCAACTCCTGTGGCCTGCGATTTGGGGGAAAGAGGCTGCAAAGAGTTTCTGGACGGCCTCTCTCATCCTGCAGGTGGCCAGCCCTAGCATAGCCAGGTCAGGGTGACTCACCAAAGACCACATCCACCACCCAAGCATCCAGGTAGAACACCACAGGGTCGGTCAGTTCCTGCGTGGGAAACCACCACGGCCGGACGCGAATCCGCGGTGGCGGGAGGGGTGCCGGGAGCAGCTTCTGCAGCGATTGGACCTTGGTCCCTCGGTCCTCGGCTGTAGAGGCTTCAGCAGCACCAGCGTGGCCCACCATCGTGGAGCCGGCAGTCCAAAGAGTGCGCTCTACCCGACCTGCTCCAGCCCCTGGCTCCGCTGCAGGCTCCCTTTTACAGCGCCCGGCACCCCGCCCTTCCGGCGGCCCGGGCGCCGGGTGCGCAGGCCCAGAGGACGCCCAGCTGCAATTGCAGGGAGCTCCGTTTGGGTCTTCAGCGCTCCAGGGTCCTCATTTCCGCCTTGGAGGGTATCACGAAGTTTCCAAGGCTCCCAACCCTTTAACGGCGCAAATTTGCTTGTATGACCTTGTTGACCACGAATCGCCTCCAGTGCCTAGGTTAAGGTCAGACCCAGGGCAGGCTCGTCAAATCTGTAAATTTTCTCAGTTCTGCTGTTATCTTCTGACTGTCCAGATGGCTAACATTTCAGAATCATTCAAGCCACTCTATTACACTTTCAACAAAATGTCAAAGGTGGTCATTATAGAACACGTAGAAAGTTAGACACATTTCGTTTATCTCCACTATCCTAAGCAAACGTGTCAGTGACCATTTCTTCCCAATTTGTTTTTAAAGAGGAGAGAGAAAGAGAGAGAGAGAATTTTTATTGAGTTTTTCACATGGCTTTCGTTGCTCTGTACGCGTGTACTGGGGTTTGAACCCGTGTACTTGTGCATGCCGGGCAAGCGCTCCAGCCCCCCAATTTTTTATTTTAAAGAGAGAGAAGGACAGTGAGAGGGAGAAAGAGAATCAATTTTATTTAGATTTTTTTATGTAGCTTTCATTACCCCGACACTTTGTTGTATACTTGGTGGTGGGGTTCAAACCCGCATCCTCGTGCATGCCAAGCAAGGGCTGTAACAGCTGAGCCACTACTCCAGTCCCCTAATATTCTTACTTTTAATTAAATTTCAAATTATGAAAGATTTCACATATTCAAAAAAGTAGTGACACACCCATGTACACTCCTTCCATATCACAGATGTGATCTACAACTATAATCCCAATTATTTATGAGGCTGAGGCAGGAGGATCAAAAGTTGGAGACCAGTCACCACCACTTAGTGAGACCCTATCTTATAATAATTAAAACAGGTATTGGATATAGCTCAGTGGTGCAGCACCCTGGATTCAATTCCCCAGTATCTCAAAGTTAAAAAAAAGTATCTCCTTGAATATTTTGAGATTCCCACATGTACCCTGACTTAGCCACAGGATCATTAATTATAATGTCAAGATGTTTGAGGAAGACACTGCCTTTGCCATTCTCATCTTTGAGAGAGAAAAAAAAGCAAGGGGCTGGAGGGGTGGCTCTGCATTATGGCACTTGCCTGGCATGCAAGACGACGTGGATTTGAACCCCAGCACCACACGCACAGTGAAGTGTTGGAGCAACGAAAGCCACAGGAAAACTAAATAAAACTGATTCTTTCTCTTTCCCTCTCTCTCTCCCTCCCTCTCCCCTCCCACCTCTTTCTTAAGAGAGAGAGAGAGATAGTTTTTCATCTGGTTTTCATTGCTTTCATTGTGTATAATGTCTCTTAATGGCAGTTTATTTCAGATTCACTTTTATTTTGGAGGTATAGTTCTTTTGAGGTCTCAGTTTTATTGTGTTTCCTACACTTTGCAAGTCCTAAATTTTATTTGCCGGCCTCTGTGGCTGGGTTGCAAAGAAATTAAGATGATTTTAGCATTTAAAAGAACCTGCAGCTTGTTTTTAGCATTTAACAGTCAGTTTTGTTTCTGTTACCTCCCAGTATCCTGCTTTGACTTTGGGAAGGAAGTGGAGGTGATTTAAATATTGGGTCCAGCTGGGCTGTGGTGGCACGTGGCTGCAACTCTCCAGGCTCAGACAGGAAGATACCAAGTTCAAGGCCAGCCTCATCAACTTAGCCAGGACCTGAGCAACTTAGACCCTGTCTCAAAATAAAAAAATAAGCTGGTGATGTGACTCAGTGGTTAAACATCTTTGGGTTCAATCCCAGGTATCAAAATAGATAAACATTCTAGCTGTGTGACTGAATATTAAACTTTCTGTACCTACCAAAAACAAAACAAAAAACCACCCAGATTTCCTGCAGACCATGTGCTTTCAGTCCTGCTTAGCTCTGGAGGAACCAGTCTGAGGGGCTTTGGCCAAGTTCAGCAATAGAGTATGTGAGTGCATTGCTTTTGTTATTTCTCATTGAGAAGCTTTATTCTTCATTAGCATCACATTGTTTTTAAGAGAAAGAGAATCCATTTTATTTAGTTTCATGTGACTTTCATTACTCCAACACTTCACTGGGTATGTGGTACTGGGGTTTGAACCCGCATGCCAGGCAAGCACTGTAACCACTAAGCCACTGCTCCAGCCCCTAGCATCACTTTTTGATATCTAACTTTTATTGAGGGGAGTATAGGGAATTAAATCCAAAAGGGTTTTGACCACTGATTTATATTCCCAGAATTTTTTGGTTGATGTTGGTTTTGTTTTTTGGGTTTTTTTGTTGTTGTTGTTTTTGTTTTTTGTTTTTTGTTTTGTTTTGTTTTGTTTTTTGAGAGAGGGCCTACCTAAGTTGTTTAGGGCCTTGCTTAGTTGCTGAGGCTGGCTTTGAACTTGCAATCCTCCTGCCTCAACCTCCTGAGCTGCTGGGATTTCAAGCATGTGCCACCATGCCTAGCCTAATTTTTAACTTTTACTTATTTTTTAAAAAAAAAAATTTTTTTTAAATTTTTGGTACCAGGGATTAAACCCAGGGTTGCTTAACCACTTAGCCACATTCCCAGCCCTTTTTATCTTTTATTTTGAGACAGGGTCTCACTAAGTTACTTGGGGCCTAGCTAAATTGCTAAAGCTGGCTTTGAACTTGCAATCCTCCTGCCTCAGCCCCCCCAAGTTGCTGGGATTACAAGCATGCACCACCATACCCAGCCTAATCTTTAACCTTAAAAATGAAATCTTTGGGGATAGTGCTGGGGGGGGCAGCCCCTCAACTCATAGGGTCCCCAAAGGATGAGTGGAGTCGGCACGGAGGAACGACCTGAACTCAGGGCAAGTTGCAAGCAGATACTTGCAACTTACTCAAGCAAACTACTTCAGCAAAATGCCATCTGTTCTTTATTGTTGAACCCTTTTATAAAAACAGGTGCATAAATAATGCTTTCATTATCTGCCTCATTAACCAAATTGACCACCTATAACCATTTAAACTGTTTCAGAGCACCAAACATAAAACTGTCCACTTTATCATTAGTTCATGGTCAAATCCTCATGATTTGTTTTATGTACAAAAAGGCTTTATTTTCAAAAAGGATAGTGTTGTTCCTTATACCTGTTTTGATAAAAGGCGGATATCAAACACTTTCCCCAAGACTCTCCCTATTTTCCTTCAGATATTTCTTATTTAGCTATGTTATAGGCCCTTGTACCCTAATTTACTAACCTAAAACTACTTTGTTACTGTAACCTTACTAGCTATTTTGTAGCTATCCTAAGTCCTATAATTGTTAATCTTAAGATATTTGTGCATCCTAACCTATGGGTTAAGAAGTTAAAACTTAACTTCTGCAAAGACAGGAAAGGCAATTTTTACATGTTCTGTTTCTTTTGTTCTTTAGTTCTAATTATTTTGCTTTCTATTTCCATTTTTGTTTTGAAGTCAGCGTAGCTTCATTTTTCATGACTTCTATGTGTGTTATAGAAGTACTCTTCTTATCCATTCATAACAGTTGTTTGAGCAATGGAATTATAACAGTCAGTTTCCAACTTGAGCAAATAGCCAGTTTCCAGAAGGGATGATTTTGGCAATATCCTGGAATGCGGGCTTTGCCAAGCCCTTCCCCAAGACTGGACTTTGTCAGACAGAAACTTGGTAGATATTGCCTCCTCCAGGGTAGTTGCGATGCTTGCCTGGCATGCACGAGGACCCGAGTTCGAACCCTAGTACCATGTATGCAACAGTGTTGGAGCAACAAAAGTCACACGAAAAACTAAGAATAAAAGTTGATTCTCTCTAACTCTTTCTCACTGTGCCTTTCTTTTAAAAAAAATGAAATCTTTGTATAATAAAAGAGGGTATAAAACATAATGAAGATATAACATCTTCTTACACCAAATAATAACATCAAAATATGTTATAGATTGTTAGGAACAAATGGTTAAAATAAAGGAAAATGATTAAAGAAAATAACTAAGCCAGGTATGGTGGCACATATCTGTAATTCCAGCTACTTGGGACACTGAGGTAGGAGGATTTTTTTTTTTTAAGAAAGAGGGACAATGAGAGAGAGAAAGAAGCAATTTTTATTTAGTTTTTCATGTAACTTTCATTGCGTACGTGGTGCTGGGGTGGGGTTTGAACCCACTTTCTGGTGCATGCCAGACAAGCACCATAAAGCCGAGCCACGCTCCAGCCCCAAGGTAGGAGGATCTTGAGGCCAACCTGGACAATTTAGCAAGATGCTGCCATAAAATAAAACATAAAAAGAGTTGGGGATTGTAGCTCAGTGGTAGAGCACCCCTGGATTCCATCTCCAATACCATTAAAAGAAAAGATAGGGAAAGAAAGGAAAGGAAAGAAGTCACTGCAGTGGTGCACACCTGTGATCCCAGCTATGGAGAAGACAGAAGAAGGAGAACAGAAGTTGGAGGGCAAACTCAGCAACTTAATGAGACCCTGTCTCAAAATATAAAATAAAAATTTTAATATGTAGCTCTGTGGTACAGCACTTGCCCAACATGCCCAAAGACCTGAGTTTGATCCCCAGGCATGGAAAGAGTGATTTTCTAGACCCTGATTTGGAAAGGCTAGAAAAATGAAAATACTGGGTACACAGAGGGTAAAGTGTCTTCAAGATTTCCCCTATCTCCCCTTCTCTTTGGACCTTCATGAAGGGATCTCAACAGAGGCTCTTCAAGAGGATCTCTGTACAAGTTCCCAAATAAAGAGCCCTAGAAATGAAGATGGCAAAATAAGGAATGTGAATATTTGGAAGAACACAATTAGCCAGGGAGCCTAAGTCTGTGACTCCTTTCAGAAATTGAAATGCATTGATTTTGTGTCAAATCTTTCATCAATTTATTTGTTTTAGTGTAATGCATTTTTCTGTTTATAAGAGGTAAGTATGTTGACATTTTCAATGTCTAAAATATTTTAATCTATAAAATAGTTTAACAGTTAGTTATATTAGCTTGAGTTTTAAATAATTTCCCTCCAGAATATATGTATATATTTAATTCATTCATTGTTTGCTAAGCAAGTGTTCTACCACTGCCCTACTTCCCTGCGACTCCTCTAACCTCCAACTGGGGACTGAACCCAGGGCGGCTCTAGCCCTAAGTTACACCTCCAGCCCTTTTTATTTTTTTATTTTGAAGCTGTCCTACTGAATGAATTCTCAGTCTGGCCTCAAATTTGTGATCCTCCTGCTTCAGCTTTCAAAACTGCTGGGATCTGCAGGCATGCACCACTGTGTCTAGTGAAGACTTTGTTGTTTAAGAGCAATTTTAGGTTCCTATGAAAATTAGAGCAGAAAGTACAAAAAATTCCCGTATGCTGCCGGTCTCCAAAACATTCGCAGCCTGCACCAGAGTGATGTAATGAACCTACATCGGTGCATCACTGCCACTTGAAATAGATAGCTTTACCTCAGGGTTCATACTTGGTGTTGTACATTTTACAGATTTTGACAAATATATCCATATAGCATCATACAGAAGAGTTTCCTATTCATTTTCTCTTTTTTAATGAATTTTTATTGAGTTTTTCACGTGGCTTTCGTTGCTCTGACACTTAGTTGTGTACGTGGGTGCTGCAGTTTGAACCCGTGTACTTGCGCATGCTGGGCATGCACCGTAACCACTGAGCTGCCACTCTAGCCCCTCCTATTCATTTTCATGTGTCATTTTCTTGTTCTGTCCCTATGTTTTAGATCTTTTCTTTGTCCTTTAACATCCTACTTGTCGTTATAATTCTCTTATTCACTAGATTCAGCAGTAGGTATACTTTCATCATCTGAAAACACAGATCCCTTCCAACTCTTGGAAATTTCTTGAATTATCTCCTTATAATTTCCTCCCCAACATTTTCTCTGTTCTTAGTGTCTACACTCTGTTCAATGATTATTATATTGGCTCTTCTGGATTGTTCTCATTTTTCCTTTCCCACCCCTCAGTACTGGGATAGAGCCCTGGGCCTGGCACGTGTTAGGCAAATGCTCTACCACTGAGCTATATTCCCAGTCCTATTTATTTATTTATGGTACAGATGATCAGACCCAGGGCCTTGCACGTTGCACTGAGCTTGATCCCTAGACCAAAAAAGATTTCTTCAGAGTATAAGTACAGACTATAAAGGAAAGCACTGATGAAATTAACAGGTTTTTAAAAATATGACCAAAAAAAATCTGAAGAAAAGAAAAAACAGCAAAAGAGTCAGGCTTGTGTAATCCCATCTACTCAGGAGGGCTATGTACTTGAGACCAGGGCCAGGAATAAGCTGTGCCAGTTGGGTATCTGAACTGCACATCAGTAATGGGATCATGTCTCTGAATAGCCACTGTGCTCCAGTCTTGTTAACAAACAAGAACCTCTCATAAATAATAATAATAATAATGAGCAAAGGACTTGAACAGTAAATCCATATAATAGGAAAGCAAATTCCAGAAGAATGTGTATGGTATCACACACCTATGTAAGATTTAGTATTGTGGGACGGTGTTGTTGTTTGTTTATTTGTTTTTAAGAGAATTAACTTTATTTAGTTTTTGTTTCTCCCACACTTATTTGTGTATGGGGTGCTGGGGTTTGAACCCAGGTCCTCGCACATTCTGGACAAGCACCATAACTGCTGAGCCACCACTCCAACCCCAGGATTTAAAAACACATAAACTTTTCTGTCTGTGGCGCCTTGTATGTGTGAATACACGAATACACAAGTTCAAACCCCAGCACCATGTACACAACAAAGTGTCAGAGGAATAAAAGTCACACAAAAAACTGAATAAAAAAGTGCTTGTCTCTTTCTCTCTCTGTCTCTCACTGTCCCTCTCTCTTAAAAAAAAATAAAAGAATACTACAGATTGTTATTGATGGAAACATGTAGCTCAAAACGATGAACAAAGAACATATACATATGGAAATAATAAAAACCGGTCTAAGCTGAGCATAGTTGTGGTCACTCAGAAGGATGAGACATGAGAATCACAAGTTCCAGGCCGGACTAGGCAACTTTGTGAGGCACTGCCCCAAAATAAAAAATTTAATTTTTTTTTAAATTTTTTAATTAAAAAAAAAGAGTGAGGTCTTGGGGCTGGAGCCATGGCTCAGAGGTTACAGTGCTTGCCTGGCATGCATGAGGACCTAGATTTGAACCCCAGCACCACATACACAACTAAGTGTTGAAGCAATAAAAACCAGATGAAAAACCAAATAAAAAATTGACTCTCTCTCTCTCTCACTGTCCCTCTCTCTCTTAAAAAAAAAAAAAAAAAGGCTGGGAGTTAGTAGTAGAGTACCCTGGATGGGTTCAATCTGCAGTATCAGAAAAAAAGAAGCTGTAAAAAAATTGTAAGAAACTAAGTCACAAGGACTGGGGATGTGGCTCAGTGGTAAAGCATTATTCAGAAATAGAATTATGAATCTTTGATCTCCAGTGACCTCTATCCAATGACTTTATTTATTTACTTATTTTTGGAACATGTGGGTGCTTAACTACTGAACAACATCCCCAGCCTTCATTTATTTATTTATTTATTTGAGATAGGGTCTTGCTAAACTCCTGAGGCTGATTTTAAACTTGTGATCCTCCTCCTGCCTTAGGCTCCCAAACTGCTAGGATTATAAGTGTTCACTGTGCCTAGCTATCCTAGCTATGACTGTATTTTTGCTATTGTTGTTTGATAAAGAGAGCGTGAGAGAGAAAAAGTTAATTTCTTTTCATCTTTCTTTTTTTCCTCCACTTGGTTGTGTAAATGGTGCTAGGGATCAAATCCCTGTCTTCTCACAAGCCAGGCAAGCACTGTACCATTGAGCCATCTCTCTAGCCCCTATCCAATGACTTTTTAAATTTTTCACATCCTTACTCTGTCTGAATTCTGCTTCAAGTTTTTCTGTTACCAGATTTTCTTTCCTTCTGAAAAAGAAAATCCCTCATTGTTTTCTTTGTTACTCTGTCACCAGTTATGACATCACTGCTGTCCTTTAAAGTTGAGAGTTCTGAATGTCCTCTAGTTCTCTTCCTCCTCTCTACACACTTGTTCTGTAGGCATCTTATCAACAGCAAAATGGGACATATCATATATAATAAATTATTCTTGAACCCTCATTTCCAGTCACACCCTTTTTCTAGTTACTACCAAATTGGTGAAGTGGGAAGTCCCCAAGATGTTAAAACTCTACAGGTTCCAGTGTGAATTCAGCATCTCATTCCTTATAACTTGCTTTTTAAAATAGATTATCAGGGGCTGGAGTGGTGGCTCAGTGGTTTCGGTGCTTGCCTGGTAAGCTCAAGGACCCGGGTTCAAACCGCAGCACCACTTACACAACTAAGTGTTGAAGCAACTAAGGCCATGTGAAAAACTAAATAAAGTTGTGTCTCTCTTTCTCTGGCTCTCTCACTGTCCCTCTCTCTTTAAAAAATAAAATAAATAAAATAGATTATCAAATTAATGACTTTGATGCATTTTCCCTTTTATCAGTCCCACATGCCTGGCAGCATCTTGAAGTTCCTGATAAACTTCTTCTGAAGGGTTTTCTTCAACAACCACAAATTTTTACATTGCCCAGGCTGACCTGAAACTTGAGATCCTTCTGCCTTAGCCTCCAAGTATTGGGATTATAGGTATGTGTCACTATGAGTGGCTCGCAACTTTAAAAAAAAAAATAATTTGGCCATGCCTGGTGACACACACCTGTAATCCCAGTGGCTTGGGAGGGTGAGGCAGGAGGATTGCAAGTTCAAAGCCAGACTCAGCAATTTAGCAAGGCCTTAAGCAAGAGTACAAAATAAAAAGGGCTTGGAATGTGACTCAGTGGTTAAGGCCATCCCCCCTTCAATCCCTGGTACAAAAAAAGAAGAAGAAGGAGGAGGAGGAGGAAAAAAGGAGAAAGAGCTGCAGGGGTATAGCAAGTTCAAGGCCAGCCTCAGCAATTTAGAAGACCCTGTATCAAAATAAAAAAATAAAAAGGACTGGGAATGTGGCTTGATGGTAAAGCATCTCTGGGTTCAATCCTCAGTATCTTCTACTACTACTACTACTACTACTACTACTACTACTACTACTACTACTAAAATAATAATTTAGCAGTATGTAACAATAATTTAGTTTTTAGTCTTTATGATTTAGTAGTTCAATGCCTGAAACTCCTTCGTACAAAAAGCTCACAAGTAAATAAACATGAACAAAGCTAATAACATTATTTATTATAGTTAAGTTTTTGAGCAAATTTTTAAAGAAGAAAATGACTACATTAGGGGCTGGAGCCCTGGCTCAGGGGATGGGGAAGAATGTTTGAGCCACATACACATGTAATACAGAGTGCATCACTCAGTGTAAAAAGAATGAGATTTCTGGGTGCTGTGGTTCATACTTGTAATCCTAGCGACTCAGGAGCCAGAGGCAGAAGGATCACAAGTTCAAAGCCAGCTTCAGTAGTTTATCGAGGTCCTAAGCAACTCAGCGATATTCTTATCTCAAAATAAAAGGGGCTGCATGCCGTTGTCACTCAATGGTTAAGCACCATCCCTGGGTTCAATCCCCAGTATAATAACAAGAAAAAGAACTGAATAGGTTGACTCCAAAGAATTATCTTTGATCTACTTTTATAAGCGCAATTTACAATTTTTCTTTTTTTTTTTAAGAGAGGACAGTGAGAGAGAGAAAAACAATTTTTGGTTTTTCATGCAGCTTTCGTTGCTCTGAGACTTTGTTGTGTACGTGGTGCTGGGGTGCAATTTTGAACAGCATGACCCTAGTTTTGTACTAGTACTCGGTAATTATTCACGACTAGTGGCTTTGGTACTGAACAGCGCTGCTAGGACTGAGGACTCCCCAGCACTGAAAAGACCTGCAGGAGAGTGGAGCCCTGGACTAGGTTGTGTGAAAGGGGGGCGGGCAGGATAGTAAAGGAAGGAAACACAGGGTTCCAGGAGCTAGAGGATCGCGTTTCAGGTGCTGGAAAGTCCAAGAAAAGGGGGCGCCTGGCATATGGCCCACACCGCCCCCCAAGCCCCAGGGTTCTGGGAACTGCAGGATCTCATCGCACCCACCTCGGAACTCTCAGAGACACTGAGAGACAGTTCCATAGGACGGAACCACTGGGGATGTGGAAGCCTTTTGTAAACTCCGGGATACTGTAAACTCTGAGGTAGTACATTATCGGCTCCTTGCAATTCTGAGGCCCGACTGTTCAGCTAAGGATCCCTGATCGCCAAAGAGTACAGGGAGAAAAAAAGGATCCAAAACCTGCTCTAGAAGGAACGCCTCACCTGCCCAGCGGCTGCTGATCCCCCCCACTCCCGGGAGGGGGTCGGGGCTCTCAAGCCTGCCGACTTTTCTCCGCCTTGGACTTTTTTCAGGTTTTTGCTGCGCTCTCCTTGATGAGATTTCTGCTTCCTTTGCATCTCCGATTTTAATTCACTCCTGCACTTCCACCCAGAAACCCAGAAAAATTGCAGGTGGTGTTCTCTCTGAGAGGGTTTTAGGTAAGCAGAGGAGATGATGGTCCGACCAATTCCCTCCGCCTCCAGCGCCGCCCTGCTCCGCTCCGCAGGAAGGCGCAGCACTCCGAGCCCTCTTGCGTTTTCTCCCAACTAATCTGTAGGTTGTGGACTCACCGAATTCCCTTTTGGGGCCTTTTTTTCCCCCCTGCACACAGACCTCAATCTTGAGTGGGTCCTAAGTAAGAAAAGAGACGAAAAAATGAAGGAAAGAGAGAGGGCGGCAGCTCAACCGTAACACAGGTTTATTAGGGAGAAACCTGCGGAGGGGAGGCGCAGCGGAGCCTGGACCCTCACCTGCCGCTAACAGACTGGGGTAGATATAGAGGGAATGACGAGAGAGAGGGGGCCAAGGGGCAAGTTTTCTGGTTAAGCCGAGTTTTTCAGTAGAATGTGGATCCTCTGATAAGGGCCGGAGGCAACAGATTCCGATGAGGGCGCAGGTCTGTAGATTTCTAAACAGTGAGTAGGGGATTTGCTGCCTGGCTGAGTGGCTTCTGGTAATTTTCCATATCCATCTCTAACGATCCAAAAAGTGACCGAAACTCTGCTTTGGCAGGATGTGAACTCTTGCTTGAATCCAACAGAGTCAGGTTCAGAAATCTCAGCGCCTACAAGCCTGTTTAGGTCATCAGCGTTGTAGCAGAGTGGCACCAAATTCAAGACCCCTGAGTGGACGGGCGGAGCTGCAAAATTCTTCTTGCTGCTGTGTCCACTTTGGGTCCTGGAACTTAACCTGGAGGAGAAGATGATTGGGTTAGTGTCGCCCTGTTCAACAGGCTCAGTAGGCGTAGTTCCTGGGACCCGAGAAAATGTGTGTGCTAAAATATTTTATCCCCCCAAAATGAACAAAGATTATAACACAGAATCCATAAAGCACAAATCCAGGACTTCGTGCGTGGAAGGCAAGCAGTTTACCACTGAGCTCCATCCCCAACTCTTTTTCTTTTATTTTGATACAGGGTCTGACTAGGTAACCTAGGCTGACTTTGAACTTGTAATACTCCTCCCCTGGCCTTGAGTAACTGGTGTTACAGGTGTGTGCCCATGCGTGGACTACATTTGTGTATGTGTGTGTGGCAATAGGGATTGAACCTAGATGCGCATTGGTTCAGCGGTTACAGCACTTGCTTGGCATACGCAAGGGCCCAAGTTTGAACCCCAGCACCACATATACAATGTACTTGTTGGAGCAATGAAAGTCACAGGAAAAACTAAATAAAATTGATTCTTAAAAAAAGTGGTCTGGGGATGTGCCTTTGTGGTTAAGTGTGCCTGGGTTCAATCCCTGATACCTGATACCAAAAACAAAAACAAAAACAAAAAAACAGTTACTAATGAACTTTGTAAGATATTTTATCTTACTTATAATCCTTATAATCTTCACTTTACCATTTTCACTCTTTGGGTAAGATAGAAAGGAAAAAAGAACTTTCAAAAGTTAGCAAAAATTGCTTATTTTTATTAATGGGGTACCATGTGATATGTTCATACATGTACACATTGTGTAAGCAAGTTAAACATAGCTGTCTCTTAATCACTTTTCACTCCTTTATGGCTAAACCATTCTAAATCACCAGCACTATAGAAAGACAAGAAAAAGTTGGACTCTTACATGTAGCTAACTCAGACAGATCTCAAATTTAAAACACCAGAGTTTGTCCTGAGGGGCCCTACTTGATTCATGCCAAAAGCTCCAGACTATATATACAGTTATAAGTTCAGAGACCATCTGAACCAGCAATTTTCAAATGTTTTGGTCCAATGACTCAAAAATTATTGAATACCGTAAAGAGCTTTTTGGTTGCTTTTCCATTATTGGGGATTGAACCCAGAAGTAGTCTAGCACTGAGTTACATCTCAGACCTTTTTAATTTTTGTCTTGAGATAGGGTCTCACTAAGGTGTCTATTCTGGTCCCAAACTTGGAATCCTCCTGCCTCAGCCTTCTGAGTAGTTGGGATTACAGGCAAATGCCACTGTGCCCAGCAGAATCTAGATTTAAGTCAAAAAATCTTATAGCCTAAATTCTTGTTTTGTGACAGGATAAATTTCTGCTTGAATTTGAGTCTTTATTACTATTATTATTATTATTATTTTGCAAGTAATATTATCTTGGGAGATACAGTACCTATATGGATTGATAACCTCCCTTCAGTTTCCTTCAGTCTAATCAAAGATCTTCAGCCCACAGTGGCATGAAATAGTGGTTGAGAATCACTAATTTTGTTTCCCTTAGGTACCAGGGATTGAACCCAGGGCTTTGTACATGCTAGGCAAGTGTTCTACCACCAAGCTATATCCCCAGACCCAAGAGCCACTATTTTTTCACTTCTTAGTTTTCCATGAGTCACTAGTTGGAGATGTGATTTATATTATTTCTGTGATGTTATTCTGTTTCATTGACACGGAAGTTTATTGTTTATTATTTGTGCCTCGTCTAGATGGATCCATAATTTGGAGGATTATCTCCAAGAGAGGAAACTTCAGTACATTAAGTCAAAACATGCTCCAAATCACTGAAGATGTCCATGGCAGTGCTAGAAATATCAAGTATTACATAAATGCTCTCATTTCCAGTTCTATTGTTCTGGAGAGAAAAATTCAAGTCATTCAAAATAGCAAGAAATCGGAGTTTTTAACAAACAGACATCTTCAATGCATCTTCTATCTTTTTCTCAGGGGTGAGGAATTATATATGTGCTTTGTCGTATTGACTCTTCATTGTTAATTCATGTTTATAACTTCTAATTAATTTAAACTAACAACCACATTTTAAAAATCATGGCTCCTAACAAAAACAGTCAAAATAGGCTTTGCCTCAAGGAAAGGAGACTACAATGCCCAATTTCTGCTTTTTGTTTTGTTTTGTTGGTACCAGGGATTGAACTCAAGGTCGTTAACTACTGAGTCACATCCCCAGCCCCCACTTTTTTATTGGTTCTTTTTTAGCTATATATGACATTAGAATATACCATGACATAATTATAAAAGCATGTGTTAGGTAGAACTTGACCTAGGCAATGTCAATTTGAATCTTATGTTCCATCTTAGAACAAGACCTACCTACAATACTCCACCATCATGCATAGAAATCCTAAACACTCCCTCATAAGAAAGGACCCATCCCTGCCAACTCCCTAATCTTCTTTTCCCTTTGTCCTCTATATCTACCCCAGTCTGTAAGCAGAAAATGGGTCCCAGACACTTCTGGGGCCCCCCTATGCAGGTTTCTCCCAATAAACCTGTGTTACTGTTGAGCCTCCGCCACTTTCCTCTCTCTCTTTATTCCCTCCACTTGCTTCTTTCCTTACATTGTAGTGCCCATTGTCCAAGGTTCCCACCAAGGGTAGCCTCTCTGGGCCTTTCCTTGACCTCGAAACAATCTCTCTCTCTCTCTCCTTTTTCCTTCTCTTTCCACCACCACCTCTCCTTCTGGTGGCTCCAGTAAGGACCATCCATATTGCTGGACATCACATCCACCACCACAAATACTTATTGAGTGAGTGACCACCCTCTGACTCTTCCAGATTCTAGGAATCCCTGCTGGTTTCTCTCTCCAGGGGTACTCTTTCCCTGAGGATACTGTTCCTCCAAAACAGTCCTAGGACTAGGTGAGAGAAGCCCCCAGCCACTGCTGGGTGGTTAGCGACTTGTCTTCTTTGGGGACACCTATCGATTGCCAGTCATTCCATTGGTTATACCAGGAATGACCCCAGAGAAACCAAACTCTTTCAGGGACACCTCTTGATTTTTGTCATTCTCTCCACCTGAGTTCTTGGAGCCACTCCTCAATCCATTTCATCCAATATAGGCCAAGCTTCATCAAAACTTCCACTAGACACCCCCTTTGGAGTGTCTTCCCAACCAGACCCTGGGTCTCTAAGACACAGTCAAAAGATTGGTGTTCTTTATAATATTGCTTGATCCCAATAAAAACTGGACAATAATAGTCATTGGACTCAAAATGGCACATTTGACTCTCAAATTCTCAGAGATCTTAAACTCTCCACTGCAATGGCAAATGGTCCAAGGTTCTCTAAGTCCAGGCCTCAGCTTTGGGCTTGATACTCTAGACCTTTTTCTCTGCTCACACTACTCAATTCTTCACATTCTTCTCCTCAATGACAAACCCCTCAGGGCATCCCGCTCTTGGGACTCCTTCCTGTTTGGGAGTTCTGCTTCCTTTCTGTTACTCTAAAATCTGTTACTTTGCTCTGTCTGACCCCATGTTCATGGATCTCATTCCTCGAACGAGCAAGAACCCACACATCTGCCCTCCACCTTATGTTTATAGGGATTCACCCAGGACCTAAGAAAGGATGAGTAAAATGGACAGAGGAGATCTCATTTTTCTTCTGTGCTCTTTCGTAGTGGACAAACTGTCTTTCTCTCCCCTTCTCTGCAGAAATGCCTCTTCCTCATGTACACCCTGGTGCTCAGGCTGCTCCCAGCCACTCTATATTCCTACTGATTCTCAGTTTTCATCCTCTCTCTCTCTCAAGTCACTAATATCAAATCCATCTCCACTGTTAGTCTTGCAAGCCTAATTCCATTTATTTTGTCTTTGATTAGTCTTGTTTTGTCTAACGAGAGGTTTTGTTGTTGTTTTTGTTTTTGTTTTTAGGTCTCTGTTTTTCCTGCTGTCTTTATTGAGAGGGCAATTAAAAGCTCTAAAATCTGTTTCCTGTCAATTTTTATGTATATTTCTGCACACTATGTTGTGTCTATGTCATATCCACATGTGTTTCTTGTCTACTTGGTACCAAAACTGTCATATAGATAAGTGAGTGCTCATAAATTAAAATTAACTTTTGGTTCATGTGACTTAAATTGGTTCATTAGCACAAGGTTTGTGAAGGGTAAATCTCAGAAGGTTTCTGATTGGGTTGCCTGTGGTTAGCACAATTGATTGAAGTTATTTTAGATTATTTTTTAAGGTCAAACATTGATGCACTGAGATAGGCCAGAACCTCTAAGTAACAAAAAGTTTCTTAAAACATTGATCTGCGGGGCTGGAGTGGTGGCTCAGCAGTTTCGGCGCTTGCCTGGCAAGCACGAGGACCCGGGTTCAAACCCCAGATCCACGTACACAACTGAGTGTTGGAGCAACTAAGGCCATGTGAAAAACTAAATAAAGTTGTTTCTCTCTTTCTCTGTCTCTCTCACTGTCCCTCTCTCTTTACTAAAAAAAAAAAAAAAAATTGATCTGCAGTTATTTATTAAGACAATCCTTGGTGTCAGGTTTTATTGTTTCAGGACATTTCTGATAATATAAACAACGATTATTTCGGATTACTACAACAACAGGACTCTGACCCTAACCCTGACCCATCCTGGCAGATGGCACAACTGGTAGAGGAAGGCTGAAGGGACCAAGAGGCTTCTTACACATCCCCAGGAGTGGTCTCCTAAGGAATCTCAGCTGACCCTAAGAATAGATAGGCAAAAGGTCAATTATGACCAACTTGGTCTTAAAGCATTGTAACCAAAGTATAGCCATATATGGACATTTAAGAAGAGATAATGATTATTTCTTAACAAAGAAAGAGGGAGAGAATGAGAAAGAGAGAATCAATTTTATTTATTTTTTCATCTGGCCTTTGTTTCACCAACACTTAGTTGTGTATGTGGTGCTGGGGTTCAAATCCAGCTCCTCATGCATGCCAGGCAAGCACTGTAACTGCTGAGCCACCGCTCCAGATCCAACAATGATTCCTTTAATGTACTCCCTAATCTTTTTTTTTATTTTTTAAGAGACAGAGGAATAATGAGAGAGAAAGAGAGAAAGAGAAAATCGATTTTATTCAGTTTTTCATGTGGCATTTGTTGTTCTGACACTTAGTTGTGTATGTGGTGAGGGGGTTCGAACTCAAATTCTCGTGCATGCCAGGCAAGTGCTGTGACCACTGAACCGCCGTTCCAGCCCCTCCCTAATCTTCTTTTCCCTTAGTCCTCTATATCTATAAGTGGAAAATGGGTCCCAGACTCTACTGGGACCCCCTTCTGCAGGTTTTCCCCAATAAACCTGTGTTTCTGTTAAACCACTGCCACTCTTTCTTTTTTCCTCCACTTGCTTCTTTCCTTACAGCATGGAGTAAAAGTTTTTCAAATTCAGTCCCCAATTCTTCCCAGTCCACCCAACCCGGCACTTTTTTGTGTTTTATTTTGAGATACGGTCTTGCTTACAACCTTACTAAGTTGCTGAGGCTGGCTTTGAACTTGTGATCTACCTGCCTCAGCTTCCCAAGTTGCTGGGATTACAGGAGTGTGCCACTGCCCCAGCCTTATTTTTTATTCTGAGACATGGTCTCCAGCATTCATAAAACACTTATTAGGAGCTGGAATACTGGGACAGCATGGCATGTGCCTGGCATGTATGAGGACCTGGGTTCAAACCCCAGCACCACATATACAACTAAGCGTCTAAGCAATGAAAACCACATGAAAAACTAAATAAAATTGATTCTTTCTTTAAAAAAAAAAACAAACACTTATTAGCTAAGTGCAGTAGTGCATAGCTGTAGTACTAGTTCTCCAGGCAGTCAGGAGTTTAGGGCCAGCTCGACAACATATTGATACCTCTGTCTCTCTCAGTGGTTCTTTACCCCTATGCTACATCTCTACATCTTTGGCGCTTTTGAGACAAGGTCTGACTAAATTGCCTAGGCTGGTCTTGAACGTGTGATTCTCTTCCACAACTTTCAGATTTGCTAAGATTACAGGCAGCAGCACCACCACACCCAACCCCATCCCTCTCTCTTCTCACCACCCTCTACCCCTGCAACCTCATGTACTGGGGATTGATCCCAGGGATGCTCTACCACTGAGTTACATCCCCCAGCCCTATTTATGGATTGAACTGAGGGGCGCGTAACCACTGAACCACATCCCCAGCCATTTTTGTTTTTTATTTTGAGGCAAGGTCTCAAATGCTTAAGACATTGTTTAATTGCTGAGGTTGGCCTCAAATTTAAAGATCCTCCTGCCTCAGCCTCATGAATCTCTGAGATTACAGGCATGTGCCACTGAGCCCAGCTGCGAACTTGCTCTCCTTGAGCTGGGATATCTGTTTTTGGAGCTCTGATTTCTCAGTCCTTGGGGCTCAGATTGAATTAGAGTTATACCACCAGCTTTCCTGGTTCTCCACTTAGCAATGACCTGCTCTTCCTGGGGGTGTGTAGGGAAAAGAGGTTAAGTTCAAGATCCTGGACAGGACCTTGAGGTCCCAAATTTGACCTTGCAACTGTATTTGGGTCAGTTGCTCCAAGTGCGGCATGTGGTGCTCTTTTGAGCCTGGGTTGAGAGTTCTTGGTTGGGAAGTGGGGTGCTGTTGGGGGAGCCCCTGGCTGGGCAGGGTGAGTGGGAATTTTTGTACCGGGATTGGAGGACAAGGAGAGGGACTGGGCAGTTTAGGCGGAGGGCGGGCAACATGAGAACACAAAAGATCGTTTCTACCCTATTACAGGTAGTGGAAACATTCCCACGTTTTCCAGGGGCTCCTCTTATTTTATACTGGGGATTGAACCCAGAGTGTCACCCATGCTAGCCAAGTGAACTATATCCCTATCCCCCAGCTGTGCCTCTTGATACCAGCCAGAATGGGTCAATGCGTCCCCCGCCTCTGAATGCAGTTATATCTTTGCATCTCCTGGTTCTAGCTGGGTGCCTCAGTCCGCTGATACCAGGGAAACCTCCATGAATGGCCCCGAGCACTTTTTAGACTTTTTAGGTTCCGAAGAATTGGCCAATGCTGCCGCGCGGTACAGCAGACCAAACTCACACAATCCACGCCATCCGCGGATTCGCGGTCCCTAGCTGAAAGCTTGCCTGGAGCAGGCAGAACTGCCTTACTCCTCGCGGTACCCGGAAGGCTTGCGGCAAGGGCAGCTCAAACCGCGGGGACGCCGCGGAGTCGCTCCGGGAATACAGAATCCAGTAAGACAGGCAGGGACACGTATGTAAAGTCCTCTTGAATGTCGGGATGGCTTCCGAACTGTTTTCCCTCAACCGATGGTACGCAGATGAGTGTTTGCAAACTTTACCCTAAAGAAAAAGGACGCTCAAACTACTTTTTTTCTCCTCGGAGGCTGTGCGATCAAACAGCACATATGGAGTCTGTTTGCTCAGTTAGACTGCATTTTTTTCTTTAACCCAGGGGTGCTTAAAAACTGAGCCACATCCCTAGCCTTTTTTTATTTTGAGACAAGGGTCTCACTAAGTTACTGAGGTTAGTTTTGAACTCCCGATCCTCCTGCCTCATTTTGTCGAGGCGCAGGGATTACAGACATGCACCACTGTGCCAGGCTAGAAACCTTCCAGAACAAAGACCACATCTTAATGTGCTCAAGTATTCCTAACATGTAGCACCTGGCACAAAATGTTTACCGGATGAGTAGAGAACAGCAGATTTTGATTATAGTTGTGTCACTCAATAGCAGTTTACTTAACTTCTCTATTCCTTAGTTTTCTTATCTATAAGATGTGGACAATTGAAACTAGTAATACTGGCCTAATGGGGTCTCTCATCTGTTGATGCTAGAATACATGGGGAAGCAGTATGTTAGAGGGCTAAGCTAATAATAACTTCAAATTGTATGATTCTCAACGCAACAGGGAGATGACTCCCTAGGATACTTGGAGGTGTAGGGAGGGGGACGGGCGGGGAGGGTGTAGGAAGAACTCCTAGGAGACTGGAGGGTGGGAATATGGGGGAATCATCTCAGAAGGAGATCTCTGTCCTCCATGAGATATCCATTTAACTCAGGGGTTCTTCTGCAGGAAACAGCAACAGGGGGAACCCAAGCTGGGCATCCATCATATGGCATTAGCCCTGGATAACTAAGTATACATACATTGGTTCTTGAATGTTTGATAATGTTTCCCCCTCAATTGTATCTCTATATCCATCTAATAAATAAAAAAACATAAAAAAACTAGTAATAGTTGTAGGATTGTTCAGAAGATTAAACAGATTTTAAAAATTAATGTAGGTAAAGTGCTGACCACAATTCCTGGCTCATAATATTTTCCTAACTCAAGAAAAATTATTTGAGTCTAGTGCAATGGCCCAATCCTGTAAGCCAAGCTACTTGGGAGGCTGAGGCAGGATGGCAGCAAGTGTGAGGCCTGCATAGGCAACTTAAGGACTGTCTCAAAATAAAAAATAAAAAGGGGTGATGATTTGGCTCAGTGGCAGAGTGCCCCCGGGTTCAATATTTTTAAAAATCCAATATATACCACAATGTATTTACACTTACTTCCACTGTCTCCAACATTCTGTAACCAACAGAGACAAGTTGCTCTGAATTCTGGATCTTCTTCCACTCCCTCTTCTCAACACACCCTCAAATTTTTTTCTGACAGGGGTGGGGTCCTGGGGAGGGGGTGGGGATTGAGCCAAGAAGCACTTTACCATTGAGCCATATCCCCAGAATTTTTTGTTTTTGTATCTTTTTTAATAAAGAGAGAGGAACAGTGAAAGAGAATCAATTTTATTTAGTTTTTCATGTGGTGTCCCAGTCCAGCCCAGTTCTGACCTGAGGGACTGGCTGAGGATGAGAAAGAACACAGGCAGGAGATCTAGATGGAGCGTCTCTCTTTATTCAAGCTTTACATCTCTTTTTATAATCCTTCTAAGGGAGTTGCCAGGGGTTATGCAGAGTATAGACAAACAACTAGGGAACAGCCTGTAGTTAGCACTTTCCGGGCACCCAGATCTTCTTTTGCATGACAATTAGCAAGCTGGACAAAGTACAACCTAAGCAGCCCTTCCTGAAGGAACTTATGCAAATAGTAACAAGATCACTCTAGGGCAGCTGATGAAATGGAGTGAAGGTCAGACCCCAACAATGTGGCTTTCATTGCTCTGACACTTCATTGTGTACATGGTGCTAGGGTTCAAACCCATGTCCTTGCTGAAGCCAAGCAAGCACTGAACCACTAAGCCAGCACTCCAGCCTTTATTTTTGTATTTTGAGACAGGTTCTGGCTAAATTGCTTTGAGCTTCTATAAATTGTGGAGGCTGGTTTTGAACTTGTAGTCCCCCTTCCTCGGCTTCCCCAGCCACAGGAATTATAGGCCTTTATCTCCACATCCTGCTAGCCAGGGTTATCTTGTACAAGACATCTAACTGCTTAGTCCCTCAGTTTTAATCTGTAAATTGGGAATGATAATAATAGTACCTTTGTCATAGAGTTGTGAGGATTGAGTTAAGACATATGAAGTGCTTAATAATGCCAAATAAACCATGTCAACTATTATCTGCATACCTAAACTTCCTTCACATTATAAATATTTCCATTAGAAAAGAAACTCAGATTTTGAATTACTAGATCAAAGATAATAAGCATTGTATTTTTCTCTAGAGATTGCCTTGTACTTTTTTTTTTTAAGGGAGAGGGAGAGAGGGAATCAATTTTGTTTATTTTTCATCTGGTCTTTGCTTCTTGGACACTTAGTTACGTATGTGGTGCTGGGGTTTGAACCTGTGTCCTTGTGCATGCCAGGCATGCACCTTAACCACCGAGCCACTGCTCCATCACCTGTTAGTTCTTTTTCTTATTTTTTAAAAGAGTTTTTTTTTTACTTTTTCAATTTTATTTGTATGAAAGTATAGAGGATCATGAGGTACAAAATTTATTGAATATGTCTAACTCCCTGCCTGGTACCTACACTACAATAGGCATCTCTCATTTAACCTATTTCCATTTGTCCTATCCTAGAGTTCCTCTCAAAAATCTGTCATCGTCCACGTGGATTGTTCCTTTGTCTCACACTTCACACCCATAAACCAATCCTGTCAAGTCTAACTTCAAAATATATCTCAAATTGGATTACCTGTGTGGTCTCCACTGCAAAGAAGTTAGTCCAAGCCATCACTGTCTTTTGCTACCATGATCGCTTCCTCATGCCCTTAAAATTGTGCGAGAGCTACAACTTCACCAGATCAGTGTTTACCGTAATCTTTTTTATGGGAGTACAGAGGGGATTGAATCCAGGGGTGCTTAACCACTGAGCCACATTCCAGTCCTTTTTATGTTTTATTTTGAGGCACGGTCTCAATAAATTGCTTAGGGCATCACTAAGTTGCTGAGGTTGACCTTGGATTTGTGATCCTCCTGCTTCAGCCTTCCAGAGTTGCAGCGATTACAGGTATGCACCACCATGCCCAGCTTTATTTTATGAAGTTTAAGGGGGTAAGTCAGAATGCAAAATTGAATATACAATAGAATCTCATAAATTTGCGTAGGAAAAATTTAGAATAAATTTATCTGTGGATTATATTTTTATTTTTTCAAACTGTACGCAATGAACACAAAAATTTTGTAATCATTTTAAGGCTTAATTATGTTAGCTCTCCTAATTCAGGGAAACTTTTTATTTTATTTGGAAAGAGGACTGCTGCTTGGCTGAAATCCTCTTCCAACTAGAAATGCAGCTATGCGTACTTGAGTGGCAAAGTTGTACCACAGAAAAGGTCTGGATTCCGTATCTCATCTATCTGGATTCCCAAGTGCAGGGCTTCTCTTATCTGTTTCTTCATCTATGAAATAGGAATCCCCATATCTACATCACAGAAATTTTTAAAGAATCAAATGAGGCTGTCTCTCCATAGGGAAATAGCTCTCCTTCTCCCTTGAGTGCATATTTTTTTTGCTTTTCCCAAAGGGATCTCCCTTGAGACCGTCCCCATTCTCCACTGATTTTTTCTACTTTTTTAAGTAAACCTGTCTATGCCTTTTGGAGGCGGGGAGAGTTAAATGAGAAGACAGGTGTAGGAGCTCAACATAAGATAGTGTCAGTCTCCTTGGTTCAGGTAGCTCGGTATTTCCCGCAGCCAGGGTTTCCACTGAAATCACAGGTTAGCGTCTGCCTAAATTCCAGGGGTGGAAGTTGCTCCAAGAGCCAAAAGCTGTTTGCTGCCCCCTTGTGGTAAGGTGGCTCCTTGTCTGGCAAGGTCAGAAACAAGTTCTCCGAGAGGTACCTTTCGCTCTCACCTGCTCCACTCCTCCCCAGGTGGGCTCGCCCAGGGACTCTTTGTAAACGCTAGAGCTGGCGCGAGCCGGCACCTGGGGAGGGGCGTGGGGTTTCCTTTGGCGCTTCGGAGTCGTTGGGAAGCCTGGCTGGGAAAGCAGGTCCGGGAGCATCCTTGCCGATTCAGACCGGAGTTCGAAGAGAGAGTAACCAAAGAAACCACCCGACAGCACGCGGAAGACCAGGGCTCACCCTGCGAGATTAAGAGGTGGAGAGGAAACGTAGCCCCGGGATCTGGGCGTTAGAAGTTCCTGCAATCAACGCCCTCCGGTCACAGCCAGAGCAAACCTTTCGGGAACCTTTCGGCCTGCAGAAAGAAAACAGTCTAAGGGGACTCTTAGGTCAAAACTGTGTCTTTTATCTTTTAATCCTTTTCGATGCGGGATGAGGAATAGGGGGCGAGGACGGAGCAATGTGGTAGAACGGATCTGGAAGTCCTACAATCTTGCCGATTTTCTACTAGCTTAGTGAATGTCCTAAATCCTAGACGAAGATGGTATCTGGCATAAGATATTCTACCGTTTTTTATAGCAAAAGGTTTAGTGTCGCAGATCTGGTGGGGTGGGGAGATGGATTTTATTCTATTTTGTGAAAAGTTTAAAACAAAGAAGAGTACAAAGAATAGTATTATCTGGAATTACCATTTTGGATATGCCTTTCTCACCACTCCTGGCCGTGTGGAAAACAATATCAAAATGCCATCTGCTCATCCCTTGCCTGATAATAAGGAATTATCGGATTAAAAAAAAATTCTCGGCGCGGTGGCACATGCCTGCAATCCCAGCGATGGGAAACTGAGGCAGGAGGATCGCAAATTCTACCCAGCCTCAGCAGTTTAAGGAGTCTCTAAACAACTTAGCGAAACCCTGTCTCAAAAAGGGCTAAGGATGTGGCTCAGTGGGTTCAATCCCCAGTGTAAGAACAGGAAGAAGAAAAATAGACTTTTCTAGAGAAATTTTAGTTTTACTACAAAAGGGAGGAAAAAGTACTTTTTACTCCTCCCATTTATTGGCCAGTCCTCTCTCCCAACCGATTCCCACTATCCTCTCTCATCAGAAGAGTACATTTGTTACAAAGGATACTACAGCATTTTCACTGAAAGCCCACGGTTTACATTAGAGCACACCTTCACGCTAGGGTAACTCTGGCTTCATAGAATGAGTTAAGCAGTACTACTCCAGGGCACGATAACCTGCGATCCTAGAGACTGGAGACTAAGGTAGGAGGCTTGCAAGTTCAAGGCAAACCTGAGCAATTTAGGGAGAACCTGCCTCAAAAAGAATAAAGAGTCTCCAGGTTTGATCCCCAGTATCAAAAAAAGAAGAAAGAAAGAAAGAAAAGAAATAGAAAAGAAAAAAGAAAGTAATACTCCCTCTGCTTCTATTGTTTTTGTTTTGTTTGTGTGCTTTAGTTTTCTTTTTTTCTTTGATTTGTTTGGTTTTTGGTATCAGGACTGAACCTACAGGCTCTTTACCACCGCTATATTTCCATTTCCTTTTTATTTATTTTTTTTAATTTGACATGGAGTCTAACTGAATTGCTGAGACTGACCTGGAATTTGTGATCCTCCTGCCTTAGACTCCCAAAGTTGCTGGGATAACAGGCATGCAAGATGATGTCCAGCTCTCTCCTTCTATTTTCTGGAAGATATTCTGTAAGGCCAACATTGCCCTAATGCCAAAACCAGGCTGATAGTACAAAAAAAGAAAGACACAGAACAATATCCTTCATGAACACAGATGCAACAAAACCTCCACAAAATACTAGCAAATTAAACCCAGCAAAAATTCCTTTCTAAAGGTAATTTCAGATTAGATTAATCCAATAGAACTTTATTCTTATTTCTCCAGAGATGATTACATTAATAGCAACTATAGGCCAGGCATGGTAGCACACACCTGTAATCCCAGTGACTTGGGAGGCTGAGGCAGGAGGATTACAAATTCGAAGTCAGCCAGGATAACTTAGAAAAACCCTCTCTCAAATAAAAACAAAAAGGGCCAGGAATATAGCTCAGTGGCAGAGCAATTGAGTTTAGTTTCCCAAATTTACTATAGTTAATTGTAATTTAATCCATTCAACCTAGAATGGACTAGGGCTTGTACTTTTTTGTCTTTGTTTCTGACACTGCATTGCACAGCATTTATTATAAATTACTGTTCGATGGATGGTTAAACTGAGATTTGTTCAGACAATCAGAAGATTCTAATCAAAACAGGGACACTCTAACCTGGTTTGCAGTCTTGGGCAAGTATGTCCAGCCACAGACCCAGGTTTCAATGATGGTGATGGTGATGGGTGTGTGTGTGTGTGTTAAGAGAGAGAGACAGGAGCTAGAGCGGTGGTTCAGTGGTAGACCACTTGCCTGGCATGCATGAGGACCCAGGTTCAAATATGTTGGAAAAACAAGTATCAGATGAAAATCTAAATAAAGTTGATTGTCACTTTGTCTCTCTGCCACTCTCCCTCTCTCTTTAAAATAGGACAAAGAATTGATTTTATTTGGTTTTTCATGTGGCTTTCATTGCTTTAACATTTCGGTTGCCTACATGGTACTGCATGGAACCTGCATCCTCCCAACATGCCAGGCAAATGCCGCCACTTCTGAGCAACCAACAATGGTAGCTCTTCAGGCATGGATTCAATTTTTCCTTAGCTTTAAAACTGTAACAAACATTCAAATGATGGTGTGTGAAGCATTCAACATCATCTCTCAAACCAGTTTTTTTTCTCTTTTCCCCAGTACTGGAAATTAAACCAGGGTGTGTGTGTGTGTGTGTGTGTGTGTGTGTGTGTGTGCACTGAGTACATCTCCAGCCCTTTTTACATTGAGATAGGTTCTTATTAAATTTTCCAGGCTGGCCTGGAACTTGCAAACAACCTGCCTGGTTGTCGCCTGTTGAGCCAGTCGCAGGGATTACAGGATTACACCACTGCCATAAACTGAAACCTGTAATTTTTAAACTGTGGGTCATTAACTACATTTT
>PVKS010011351.1:0-56989 GCA_004027875.1 Aplodontia rufa | reverse complement strand
CACCTCACATTACCATCCTCAGTGGTTCCCTCTGAAGCCCCCAGAGAAGACTCCATGTCCTGGCCTGGTCCAGCTTCTCAGGGTTGCCTACAGGGCTTGCCTGGGGCTCCTTCCTTATCTCCAGTGTGGAATAGCATTTTACTCTGCTCTGATTTCTGGCTGAGATCTCTGCTTCTCTCCACACATCTCACCCTTTGATTGTGACCCCCCCTATCTTCCTCTTGTAAGAACCCTTATGGTTACGTGGGGCCCACCCAGTTTATCCAGGATAATTTTACCGTCATGAAACCCTGAGATGAACTGTTTTTTTTGTAAAGTCCCTTTGCCATGTGAGGTGACATTCACAGCTTGCGGTCAGCACCCATTCTCCTGCATCCTCTTCATCCTCTTGTCCCTTGGGGGCAAAGCAAAGGATGTGGTGCCAGCCACTTCTTATATGCATATCTTATCTTGCTCTGGAGTTTGGGGTTCTTTGATATCAATTTTGCATATAGATATCCATCAAAGTTTCCATCTCATGAAAAATGCATCATGTTCAGATATTGTGAATTTCTATACAGTTTGATGTCCTAATAATTTGTGTATTGCAGGCATTTAATCAGTAAGCAACAATGGGTTAAGGTTTTCTGAAACGAAAGTCCAGAACTGCTGCTGTTTGGGAGTCCTGGGTTTTCAGGCAATTTCCCGTGTTTTGGTTTTGAGTACCAGCTTAACGAAGGGAGAGGGATGCTTTGATTCCGAGAGACCAACTGATGGTTTAGTGGGTCTATTAGCTCTAAGTAAGTGGGAGCCATTAGTATAACTACTTTGAAAAGCTCTCTGGTTTTATCAGATGAAGCCAAGCATGTTCCATAACTTACGGGATCTGTTCCTAGCTGTGCACCACCCAGGAACGAACATACGTGTGCACCAAGGACTCACACCCAAAGGTTCACATCAGCGTAATTCATAGTAGCACACCAATGGGGAACTACAAAATGTCCACAAATAGTAAGATAAGTATGGTTTCATGTTTATGTAGTGCAGTACTGTGGAGCTATGGAAACGAAGATCCAGTGTTGAGCAGCAGCAGGAGACACAAGCTAGTACAGATTTCCTGATCCCAAGGATATAAAGCTTAAAAACCTGCAGAGCTGGGGAAGAGTAGGAGGAAGACTTCAGGGTGCTGTTAAGAACTTACTTTTCAACATGTGTGATGATGGTACAGGTGTGTCACTTTCTGAAAACTCACCAGGAATTTCAGTTATGAGTTATTCACTTTTCAGAATATATAATTTTATTTTTTTAAGCCTGTGCAAATCTAGGTAGTTAAGTAACTAGCTGAATTGGAAGTGATTTTGTGGGTTTTGCATTCTTTTTAGATGAGCGGAATTTTATTAACCTCTGGGATTTATGAATTGATGTCGCTGTTTAACTTTGAAATTCAAATGCTTTTTAAGCATGAAACTTTTCTTTTGGGATTGATGTTCAACACTTGCATCTTACCACATGTGTTCTTTTCCTTCCTGATGTACTTTAACATTTGGATGGGAGGGTTTGATCATCACATGGACCTTGAGATCTGAAATTTGTGTTCATAAAATTCTGCTTCCGAATGGGTGTTTTCATCCATTTGAGGTAAGACCAGTATTCCTTCCAGGGCTGTAGCAATGACATAGCTCCAGTTGATATTAAGACACCATAATTATCGCTGACATAAACATCAAACCACAGTAGATATGGATGCTGCCCCTTGCATGAGCCAATAAATGTGTATAGGTATAAAATTCTTGTGCTTGGAAAGAAAACGTTATTGTGGAGAATATGGAAGCTGCAGAAGGAAATGCACTATTTAAACTCTAACCACGCTGGAAACCATAACAACTGTCTCCTTTGATGGCCTGTAAAACAGATTTGGCTGCATCTGCTTGGCTGGTGTGTTGAGCTTGGCCTGGTCATAGTTTTTGCCATTTATTAATTTTTTTGCTAATGGTTAAACACTAGGAAATTGCCAATAAAAACCAGAGGCTTTCCTTTCCTTACTGAAAACAAAATGGAAAGATCTAGCAAAACCAGACCCTTCTTTCATTGTAGCAGCCATTCACTGGAACTGGGTAATAACCGTCGTTTTGCACAGTGGTCAAACGTGCCAGTTTGTCCATCCATCCTTTCCAATTACTGTGTCACCTCTGCACTGTGTTTCATATAGAAAATTGAGAAGAAAAACCTCTGGTGTCTAATTATGTCACTTGTTGACCTTGCACCTTCTGCCTTAGTCTGCTTGGTGCTAGGCTGGGGATTCACACACAGTAACTTATTTATCCCATCAGACAACTGCACCCTTGTCTCATTTCATAGACGCGGAAACTGAGTCTCAGGGATGGTAAGCTGTTTGACCAAGGCCACCCATTTAGTAAGTAAGGAGCCTGGCCTTGTTTAGAAAGATGTCCTGCAGACTCCCAATAACTTGCAGATATAGAAAACAACTAGGAGATGTCATTTGAAATTCAAGGTGCTCCAGTTTTAGACAAGGACAAGACAGCCCCTGAGATGAGTGACAGGAGCTGTCTTGGACGAGAAGGCAGACCGTGTTCTGTGGCTAGCTGGATTATTATAAGCCAACAGAAGCAGAAAATTTGATTAGTCCTTTAATACAATTTGCATTTTGTTTCTGCTGTGGACTCAGACAATTAAGAGCAGGAAGGGACATTTGAGATCAGCCAGCAGGCTTAGAACCTAAGCAGACAAAAACCTGGTGCTCCACACAAGGACTTTATGTAGGACGGGGGTGATGGTGAGGTGAACATGTCCCTGAAGGACAGGCAGGCCTGAGTTTAAATTTTAGTGACACAATTTAAATCGCAGCGACAATAGACACTTCCTCTTCCCTGCAGGTCAGTTCTTCTCAATTAACAGGGGAGATCATGTGTGGCCCACCCGGCTGCTACAGAGGCCGCGAAAGCACCCGCTGCGTGAGAGCGACTGCCCGCTACTTCCTCATTGTCCTTTTCTTGTATTCTCCTAGAATACAGGAAACTCTCTTGGGAAGGTCGCAAAAGGTCGCCCAGCTGGTCCGAAAGGCCTTTGCTTTAGAGCTGAGGAAGCAGAGACCTAGAGGACTGGGAGCTCGCAGCCTGCAGCCCCAGCAGCCCGGGTGGCGGAGTTGGAGCCAGTGCCGAGGCTGCGTTGCTGCTCCTGTTGTCTCCTCTCCTTTGTCCCGAAGTAAGAGCCAGGGTGGAACAAGGGGGACGGGCATACTTGTTCATTTCTGTCATGTGAATTCGCGTGCATTGTGGCCCTCCTGAGGCCTTAGAGAGGGGCGGAGGAGACACTGAGACACACCCTTGCACTGGTCCTAAATGCTCCCACGGATAACTGTGGATGCACTGGCCATGTTTGGAGAAAATTCAGTTATTCCACATAAATGACCAGTTGCGAGCACTTTAAAAAATGGCAAAGTGGACAGGGCCATCCCCTGATGTACAGTGTAATCACTTTCCTGACAGATTTGTCCATAGGGCCTTCACTGGATCAGCGCATCTGGTTCTGACTCCCAGCCTTTCCTTTAAATGCTGTGTGTCCTCCACTGAGTCGTTTACCTCTCTTAACCCAAACTACCTCCTCCAAAATTAAGGGTGCTACCTGCTTGGCAGGGGTGTGGTGAAGATGAAAGGGAACCCCTGGTGCCTCACAGAGCGTAGCTGCAGTGTGATTTTGTGCTTTGGGTTTGATGACTGCACTCTCAGAAGCAAAAGCTTGTGTAAGGAGTCATCAGAGTGCAGTGTTGAGATTTGCACTGGTAGCAAATCTCCCAGAGACCTGGGAGACCTCCTTATAGGCAGTAAGGTGGCCTCTCTCAGGCTCCTCTTGACTTTGAACAGCAGATGAGGGTAAGTTCAGACTGGAGGGGGATGGACATGAGCCCTGGCCTTGCCAGGATGACTCCTCTTTCTAGGGTGGGACCTTTAGATTGCTCCAGCAGAGGGCACTCCATGTCCCATTTCTGGGAATCTAGACTCCCCGGAGGCAGCTCAGCCAACAAGGGGGATTGGAGTTTGAGATGATGCCCTAGGCGGGAAGCGCCCCCTGCTCCAGCCGGCATCTTTTAGCATGGTGGAGTGGCACCCTGGAACATAGCCTTCCATAAGCCCATCAGGCACTGTTGTGGGCCCTGGGGCTGAGCTCTGACCACGTGAGTGTGTCCCTTGCTTTCCAGTGGGTGGAGGGAGGTGACTAACACACAGATTCAGGTTCCTCTGAGTGTGGGGAGGGCCACAAGGAGAAATAAACCAGGGTGAGATGGTGGTGCAAGTGGCTGGGTGCTGGGCTCAGTGAGGCAGGAGAAGTGGAAATGCTCTTTTGACCAGGTGGTCTGAGCAGGTAGATGGTGCCTGAAATGGGTGCTATAGCCCAGCACAAATGTGGGGGGGAGGGCATTGCAGGCAGAGGGAATAGCAGGAGGTGGGGGTACTTGGTGCCATTCTGGGACCGCTGGTGGCCGGAGAGAAAAGGAGAGTGGTGGGTGAGGGAGTGTGCTCAGGAAGATGGCCCCTCGCCGGCCCTGGGCATGGGTCTGGCAGTCCTGGGTTCTGGCTTCTCCATCATGTCCATCCCCCTCCAGTCTGAACTTACCCTCATCTGCTGTTCAAAGTCAAGAGGAGCCTGAGAGAGGCCACCTTACTGCCTATAGGGAGGTCTCCCAGGTCTCTGGTTTCCACCTTTTCCAGGTGACAAGAATCGCTCAAGGTGTTTGCTTACCATGTAGAGGTCCCACCTGCCCTGGGGCACTCACAGCAAATAGAGATGCAGAGCCCTGCTCAGATCTGCGAAGCGGGTGCAGTGCCTCCAGGTGGCCCCTGGGTTTTGAGAGTGTCTCAAGAACATCTTTGTTTTCTTGCCAAGTTGGGATGTTCGACCAGGATTAAGTGAAGCCTGTGCTTAGCTAATCTCAGCTACTCTCTGGGCCTCCTGGGCCCATCTGCATGGTAATAACAGCACTGATTGAGCGCCTACTGTTTGTCCTGTATAGCAGACTTGCTCTCCACTCTTTCTTCTATGTCAAATCTCCGCGTGACACCAAGCTCCTCAGCCCATACGTTGTTTGTGTTGCTGTCAATCATGTATCACGATGCATTCCCTCGACCTGCTTTTCAGAACTTCCCTGTAGCCTCAAATAAGTCTGCGCCTTGCATGGGAAGTTGCCTGGCCTCTTGGTACTTTTGCTCTGTGATTGGTTGAGTTTACAGATGGGGAATGCACATGGAGGGCCGACTGCACGCAGTCAGTCTCCTTAGTTAGCTCTGAACCCATAGTCTTTGGCCCAACGCTGGAATAGAGCAGGTGCTTTAGGTGTTGAGATGCAGAAGTAAGAATGACATCAGCCACTACTTGCAGAGCCTTCTTTAGGCATCCTTGGCTTGCGCCAGCTCTGCTTTTCTCTGAACTGTCCTGTAAGGTAGGGGCTGACATCCCCATTTAACAGATGGGGGACAGAAGCATGGATGCTCGTACCTTGTTCAGGGGTTGATTGCTACCAAGCATAGAGCTAGGCCTAATGTGGCCATCGCTTCTACTGTGGCCTCCTCAAGGTTCCTTTCACCTCTTCAGCGGGCCTGGTCCTAGATGGCTTCTTCTTTTCTGTGCTGCCTGCTACTTCATTCTCTGTACAGCTGGGACACTCCGGTCATTTACCCGGTGTGGACCACCCTGCACAGGGGAGCTGCACTGCGGAAGCTTCTCCAGGACAGGCAGGCTCCACCGTGATCCCCGTCCTTACTTTCAAGCCACATGTTTCCTGCCCGTCTTCTGGGGTCACACGCCGACGCCTCCCGCTGTTGATGACTGGGTCCTGCCTTTCCAGACAGATGAGGGGCAGCCTGCTCTGAGCACCAGGCTCTCACCTTTCTCTTCCAAGGAGCCAGATCTGTGATTGGTGCTTCCTGCCTTCTGTGCTTGGCTGGCTGAAGAGTGATCGGTGCAATTTGGGCTCCTGGACTTCTGGAGTCCCCAGTCCAGAAACAAACTGGGGCATCTCTGGGCACCTGGCTTGTCAGGGTGGACACAGGGGCATGTTCTGAAGCCATGGAGGCTGGTCTGCAGAGAGACAAGCATCTCACCCATGACTAAATTTCATGTTTTGGATAAACACTCAGAGGTGAGTGGCAGGAAGGGTTGGAAGAAGGATCTCGGGGAGAGAATATTTTCCAAATTTTACATCTCATTCTCCCAGTCCCTCTGCCATACACACACCCATTCAGTGAGCTCTGGTGATCAGAAAGGACTGTTTCCTCTCTGGTTCACCACTTGACCCCAGATAATCTCTGCATTGCTTTCTGGATGATTCTGTGGCAGATAGTAATCAGAAAGAGACCTTTGAATTTTAGTTTCTGCATATTTTCACCTGTTCTGTTCCCAGGGGAGATTGTTCAGCCCTTTCAGGCTTTGAGGCAGTTCCTTCCCTCTGTCCCTAGCATAGGATGATACAACTCACCCTCAGTGAGCCCTCACCATGTGTGCAGTTGTGGGTGCTTGCCTGGCTTTTCATAGCACGTCTCTGGGGGAGGAATGAGCATCACCCCTCTTACAGACACAGTGCAGATTGTTGGGGAACGTGCCGCCAGGGAGCCTGTTCCTGTACTCACCGTGGGCTCTGCCTCTTACCCCAGCCTCCCTCCTACTCCTCTGTCCCTTCCTTCATAATGTACTTCATGAGTTTCCTCCTGTGCTGAGCACTGGAGCTGTCAGCAGAGAACAGAGATGAATGAGACATTGCCCTTGGGCTTGGGATGGCGTAGCTGTCCACAAGCAGATCTGTGCCACGGTGCCACAGTACACATGGTACAGTGGGGGCCTGAATGGCCGGAGGTCAGAAAAGAGCATCACGGTGAAGGTGGTCATTGAGCCAATGAGAGCATCCAGGGGACGCTTGGGATGACACAAAGGAACAAAACAGCCCTGGCAGGAGGGTAACAGGAAGGTGTCCTGCATGCACCGAGCATTCTCCTGTCCAGCGCCTGTCGCAGAGAAGCACCTTCCACCTGCGAGTGAGGACAGCGGGAGTAGAAGAGACCCTGGCTTTGCAGTCAGGGAGCTGTGGGCTTGAAACCTGTCTGTGCCACTGTGACCACAGGCTCTTCTTGTACTTTCTCTGCACTTTCTCACGCATAAGTGAAATAGCAGTGCCGTCCCTGAGGTTGAAATATTCCCGAGAGTGGTGACGGAAGCAACCGGCACACACTTGGTTTTCAGTAAATCGCTGCTACTCGTTTTATTACTTTCACTTTGGATGAGGTCACTTTGCAATAAACTTCAGCTCTGTATCTGCAAATAAAACACAGTGTTAAAATCTGGTTTTGGCTTCTAGTGGTTGCCCAATAAATATGGAGCAGAAGCTTCATTTGCATGCGTTGGACTGGACTCCGTACCAGCGGGGCGTGATGGAGCAGCACGGAACGAGCAGGAGTGGTCCAGTGGGCTGCCCGGCGCTCCTCGGCCAGCCAAGGTTGGAGCTCGCGTTCCCGTTGGATCTGTGCAGCAGCTCTGCGAGTCAGGCTGGGATAATGTTACCTTTCTCTCCGAGAGAGAAAATCAAAGCCAAGGGATGCTGAAGATCTTGAATATCAAACTGTTGGCTGCTACAATGAACTTCATCACCACATAGCCACTTAACAAGTCAAGGACATTGCTTCCTCACCTGTCATGCCCGCTCTGAGCTCCTCGGAGAGTTGTGTTGGAGGTCACATGGCACAGAGGCCGTCAGACTGGCTTCTGAGCAGAGAATGACCAGCAGGAACCGGGAGTTTAGGCCAAGCTGCCAGCCAGGCTGCAATGTGCAGATGAGTTGACCTTAGTGGCAGTGTCAATGGAGAGGGGATAGAAGTGGCTGTTTAGAGACCGGTTTGGAGCTGGGGAGGGAAGGAATGAAACCAGGATGACTCCAGGATGACCCGGTGAATGGGTGCCTGGTGGACAGCCCTTGGATGGGTGACCGATGGCCAGGTTAGGACACATCCATGGCAGAACAGAGGTCTGACAGCCAACACGCTAGCCTGCTGGGTGTTGGAGCCGCTGAACCAGTGACTCCCACTGGTGGGCTGAGTGGGAAGATGGTGTCAGCCGCCTTTGTGAGGGTTCTGGGGGAGACATTGCCTACTGAGAGACCAGGGGCTTGCGTTCACCTCCATTGTGCTTGCTTTCATTCTGATCACAAAATGTGTTTTATAATGATGTCATTGTGTATTCTGTTGTCATATATATCTAAAAAGAACAGGGGGAGGGAAAAGAAGAGGGGATAGGGAAACACTGGGGACTGAATTTGAAAAAGTTATACTCCCTTATTTTATAATTATGACATGGTATATTCTAATGTTATATATATCTAAAATGAATTTTTTAAAAAAGCAAGGACATGGTGGTTGGAATGGAGGTGAAGTGTAGAGGGGCCTTATTATGCGGTTTCGTACCCTGTGCCTGGCAGGTCTTCTCCTTGGAAAACCTGGGTTCTGGGTCTGGTTCTACAGTGGCTTCTTGTGGCACTCCTGTGCGTGTTCTGAACTTCAGTTCACCATCCATACACGTGGGCTCAGGGGCCTGACCTCTGGGGTGGTAGTGACAAGAGAGCAATACAGGGGCCTCACACACATAGTGCCTTGCGCAGGGGCTGTGGGTGAGAGTTTTCACCTACTCAGGGGAAAGGGCAGGGAAGGTCAGTACGCTGGCCACAGGGTAATAGTCACGAGTGATTTGTTAAGAACCTGCCATGGGCCAGGCGCTGTTCTCTGTGAATCATACAGATTAACTTACTCCGTCTGCACCGCCACCCTGTGAAGTTGGCCCTGCTGTTTGACTCGCCTGCTTATTGGGAGGAAACTGATGCATAGGGAAATTGATTGCATACTTGCCCGAGGTTCATCAGCTCGGAAGCAGAGTTGGTGGGATTGGGGAGCCTGCCTTGGTTCTCCAGGGCCATGCCTGTACTCACGGGCTGTGAACAGAGAGAAGGCTGTGCTAGCCCCATCTGCAGATTGGGAAAAGAGGCATTAGGAGGCGAAATACCCTAAAAAAACTGGCAAGTCAGTGGGAAACACATGTTTCATTTGTGGTGGTTAAAAGTGGGGTCTTCAGAGACATGAGAGGTGGCTCAGCAGTCATGGCACTTGCCTGGCATGCATGAGGACCTGGGTTTGAACCCCATCACTACATACACAGCTAAGTGTTGGAAAACAAAAACCAGAAGAGAAAACAAATACAACTGACCCTCACTCTCTTTTAAAGTGCAGTCTCTGAAGAGCTAAAGCAGGTTCGGCTGGGGCTCTCAGCCTAGAAGGAGTTCTTTGTCCCAACAGGGGCTCCAGCTGGAGGGGCCTGACTCCCTCCCTTCCCTTGCCTGCCCCTCCTGACCCCATTAAGGTGGTTCTGGCAGGGTTGTGGCAGGGCCAGGTGTCCTAGCTCCCAGCCAGCTGCAGGTCCAGGTGCTCTGTCCTCTCTCCCTCTGCAGCTGTGTCGTGGGACCCTCACATCCTATCTGTGGATTAAGGCAAAACCAGAGTCATGGTGTGGCATGTTGGTGCTTCAGCCAGAAGCCTGCGGCTCTCTGGACTCCAGCAGGGTTGCATGCGGTTACTGGCTTGACATCCTGCTTGTGCCTGAAGCACCCTCGGGTGTTGACAAGAGTCTTAGCTCCACCTGGAATGCTGGCAGCCAGTCCTAGTGACTAACGATCCAGCTTTCCCTCATTGCTTTTCCATACCTGTTTGTATTCCTGAAAGTCCCTGCAAGTTCAGATGAACTCGTGGCCTCTGAGCCGCCTCTGCGGGCTGCGCTGGGGGTGATCTCACTTGTTCAGTACTGGTGCCATCTCAGATACTTTTGCTTTGACGTCCCCACTGACCTGTGGGGGCATGTTATTCTTGAGGGGGAAGAAGCCTGGGCACTTGCAAGGCTGTGGACTGACCCAACACACTGTGCCTTGTACTCTCATGTGCCAGCATCACACTCAGCAGACCCGTGTTCATCAGAGATGTCTGATTGTACCCAGACTGGCTGCGGTCACAATTGAAATTTCTCATCTATTGAATGAAATGGGTCCCGCTCATTCTGTGCATCTGGGGCGTGCCCTTCTGGGATTCTGCATGCCTAATCCATGTTCCCCAAACCCTAAGCCTATGTGTCAGATAGGGTGGGATTTGGGGAGTTGAGAACCCTGAGCATGTTTGGGATGCAAATTCACACATGCTTGATTGAGTAAGCACTGATGTTGGGGGCAGGGCCTTCTTTGCTCTTTTTTTTCTTTTTTATGTTGTGCCTTTGACAGATCCAGGTCTGGTATTCAGATGAGACCTGTGTTGCAGGGTTCCATGATCATACCACGTGGTGGCACTTTCTTCTTGAGTGCTGAGGTTTCTCAGGAGAAACCTGGACAGCCAGTTGATTTTTTGGTGCTCCATTCCTTCCTTCCCCCTTTTCTCTTAGATCGTTGGCCACATACTAATTAGGCAACTTGTGCATGCTTTGATCCTGGACCAGAGTCTGAGAAATGCAGGTCTGGTTAAGTCATGGTCCTTGCCCTCCAGAGAACTGACCTTCAGTTAGTCATAGGTGATCATGGCCTTTCTCCATGTGGTCATTCCCCGAGGAGGAGGGGTCTTTGAAGGAAACCCGGACGTGAGGTGCTGGGATGCTGATTAATGGGCAGGGAGGTGCTGGGGTGATGGGGAGCCACAGGTTAAGGCTGAGAGTGGCAGTCTATGCAGGGAAGGGCTCACAATCGCAGCCCAAAATAATTGCTGTAATAGAAGACAAAAGTGCACATGCTGGTGTTTGGGAACCAGGAGGGACACTTAACTGTGTGGGGACATCAGAGAAAGGAGGATAGTGCACTTGGTAAATGTGCTGAGGCGTGATGAGAAATAGACTAGGGAGAGGGGAGTCAGAGGCCGTGGTGGAGCTATCATTGGCAGGCGACAGCCAGGTTCTCTGTCCACTGAGATCACGGCACGATGGCAGGTGTGGCCTGTGAGGCCAACATGTTGAACCAAGCTGGTCACATGATTTTGGTAGGAAAAGCAGCCAGGCAAGTCCAGAGCACCATACCTCAGCTAGCAGCTCCCATGTGCTTTGGACCCTTGTGGAAGTTGGCTGTGTCTTCACGCATTTGGGGTATTCCTTTCTACTTCTGGGTCCCTAACCTGGAGACCTCTCACTGCTGCCCTGCTTCCTGGAGGCCCCCTTTTTGTCTCTCAGTATTAAGAGCAGTGATTTAGCCCCCTCCTCACATCAAGGAGGAGACATTAATCTTCATCAGGCCCAGGGAACTTCATTTTCTTTTCTTTTTTTTTTTTTTTTCTGTTCTTCTTCCCTGCCCTGTAGCCCCCATCCAGCTCAGGGATTATGTGGGGTATCCCTCAATCTGCTTCTGCAGTTTGACCCTTGCACCCTTCCTGATCCTCCCTGCATCCAGAGCTGAGCTGCTGTAACTGAAGGCCACAGTCAGGCCAGGGAGGGAGTGGGACAGCACCCCCTCAAGTTCAAACTCCAGGCTGCATGGTCCTCAGCTGCTGCCAGGTGAATCAGACCAGGGCAGGACCACAGCTTGGCTGTGGGCTTTCTGGTTCGTGTCGTCTCTTCAGCCCTTGGGTCTTTTTTGGGCTCTGTATCTCAGGTCGGGGCAGGGGGCAAGGGGCAGGGGGCAAGGGGCAGGGAAGCTCACAGTAGTCAGAATTGGAACACAGAGGAGATATCCTGGAAGCCTGGCATCCCAGGCTGGTCCTGCATGTGCCAATGACAGATTATCATCCCTCGAGTCTCCTCAGCTCTGGCGAGAAGATTCTAGAGGAGATCCCGCTTAAGCCCCCCCACACTGCCTTGCCAGATACTTCTGTTATCCCATTTTTCAGATGTGGAGGCTGGGCTCTGAGGAACTATGTCTGCTGAGGATGCATGGGTGGCAGGGGGTACCCATTATTTCCTGTGTTCCTTGACTCTTGGGTCACACGCTGCCCCTTGCATCCAGAATGACTGTAGAATTCATTGTCTGACCTGGAGCACTTTTTAAAAAGGCGAGATGTTCTCAATAATTACTCTGCGCAGCAGGAGGGAGCAGAGAGTGGTGCAGAGTGCCTGGGAAGCGTGGTCCCTCACCCCGGCCACAAGTGGGGATGGAGGGATGCTTCCTGCTCCTTTGGCTTCCTCCTTTTCCCGCGCACCTGTCCTCCCACCGGGGTGGTCCAGGGGCCCGCTGCCCTGCTGGCTCCTCAGCTGCCTGGTGCTGCATTGCATGATTGGTTTGTTTTCAGCAGGGGAGATATCAAGGACCCGCTCCGCTCCCCTTAGCAAGCAGCTCCTGCACCCATCCCACCCCCAGGACCTGTTTAACTCCCTCTGCTCTGCAGGCCTGGCCCTTGCTCAGCCTCTGAGCACACCTGGCTTGATTCTTTAGCTCAAAGTGTGCTCAATTTGCATTCTACCAGAAATCTTACTCCGAAGGGTGCCTGGGACATTAAATTAGCAGAAAATGACATTAGCACTAAGAGCCCGATTCGATTACGTGAAGTTCAAGTGTGATTGTGAGGATGAGGCAGTGTCCTCCCGCCGAATGGTGTTAATGCGTCTTCTTAGTTGGCGGGTTTTCTGGTTTTTTGGCAGGCTGCGTTACAGGCGCAGCGTGTGTAACGATATCCATGCCAGCGCAAGGCGAGTCTGCTTGGGTTCTCCCTGTGCCATGTGCCGGCTTTTCTGGCTATGGGTGTGCGTGTGACATCGGCCTGTACGCCGTCCCCGTCCTTGGACCTGTCTCCTTCTCCCTTCCCCTCTACCTCCGCAGGTACCTTTATGTCCTTATCAAGCCCTGCTCTGCTTTTTCCTGGGAAAGTGTCCACTGGGAAGGCTCCACCACGTTGCCCTCGCTCTGACACTCTAACTCCCGCAGCTTTTCCCTCCTGCTGTCCTTTCTGCCTGTCCTCTGGTGGGTGGAGAGAGGGCTTTGCACAATATGTCCTGAACAATGGGACAACGGTGTCACTACCTGTGAAGCTGTAACAGGGTTAAATACTGCATTTAGGGCACAGAGCAGAATCAGGCACCTAGCAGTTGATATTAGCAGGTGGGCAGGATGGGAAGGTGGTAAAGTGCCCACGTACAGTGTGTGTCTCCGCCACGAAGCTGACAGCGCCTCCAGGACAGGGATGTGTCCTTTTAGTCAACTTTCCATCTCTAGGGCCAGCCACACAGTACTTAGTAAGTGCTCAATGAATTCGGTGGAGTTAACTAGACAGAGCAGAAGCCCGGATGGGGAAGGAGGTTAAGGAAGACCCTCTGTTCTCCCAAACACCGGGTGAGCTGAGGGGCAAGGCAGAGGACCTGAGATTACTCAGAAGCAGTTCTGGGAGCAGGGTTGTTCCAAGCTGCAGCCTGTCTGACCCTAAGAGTTTACAGGGGAGAGGGGAGCATCCCTTCTGACCTGCAGGGTACCCTGACTGAGCGCAGAGAGCCTCCACCTGAAGCCTGCCATGCTTGGAGCTCACGGTGTGCCCCGTGGAAGCTCCTCCTGCCACCACAGTCTGCAAAATAAGGTGGGCTGGGCAAGCAAAGCAACTTGAATGTGGATCAAAATGAGAATCAAGTCCGTGGATCATAGATCCCAATGTCCAAGCTGTAACTGTGTACGACTCTTCAGAGGAAACCCAGGAGTAAACCCCTGTGACTGTGTACTAGGCACAACCAACAGAAGAGAAAAATGGCTCTACTGGGCTTCATCAGAACAAAGTCTTCTGCGTTTCAAAGGGTACCATGGAGAAAGTGAAAAAACACAAAACAGAAAATGCTTGCAATTATCTATCTGATAAGGGGCTTATATCTAGAACAGACAAAGAACTCTTATAACTCAATTGTGAGAAGACAAATAACCCAATTAAAAAAATGAGCAAAGGGTTTGAATGAACATTTCTCCAGAGAAGAAACCCAAATGGCCAATAAGCACATGAAAACATGCTCAATATCGTTCGTCATCGAGGAAATGCAATCAAAGCCACAATGGGGTACCAATTCACACCAACTGGGGTGGCTGTTATCAACACAAGAAAAAATAAGTGTCAGAGAACATGTGGAGAAGTTGGAACCCCTATGTCTTGCAGTAGGATTTAAGATGCAGCAACTATTTGGAAAACAGTCTGGTAGTTCCTCCATAAAAATCAAATAGCAATCTAACATAGGATTCAGAAATTCTACTCCTAGGTGTGTGCCCAGAAGAATCAAGTACAGGTACTCAAATAAAAACCTGTATAATAATTTTGCAGTAGTTCCATTCATAATAATCAAGAAGTGGCTACTATGTGGATGCTCATTAATTGATTAATGGAAGAGAAAGCCATGCCTTGGAATATTATACAGACATTAAAAGGAAGGCAGTACTGAGGCATGCAGTGATGGGATTGAGCTTTGAAAACACATTGAGGGAAGGAGCCAGATACAAAAGGCCACGTGATGGATGTGTGATTCTGATCATATGGTATATCAGAATTGTCCAATCCATAGAAAAATAAATTGGATCAGTGGTTTCCAGGCCAGGGCTTGGGGGAGTCAGTTATGGAGAGGGACGGCAGATGGGTACAGGGTTTCTTATTTGGATGATTAAAATGCTCTGGAATTAGATGTTGATGGGGCTGTGCCATTCTTTGCACTAAACACCCCTGAGAAGGGCACATTGCAAGAGGAAATTGTGTCACATGCCTGTGATCGGTCCCCATCCTTTTCACAGGGTGTGCTTCACAGGTTCTCTTTGACATACCTGAAGCAACAGCATCACTAGTTGTTATGGTTTGGATAGGAGGTGTCCCTCCAAAGCTACTGTGTTAAGGCTGGGATGTTTAAAGGTGAAATGATGGCTGTGAGAGCTCTGCTCTAATCAGTACATCCTGCTTTGAATGGACCAAGAGGTTGGTAGCTGTAGGCAGATGCACATGGTTTTATAGAATTGAACTGCATTAAAAGTTTTTTTAAAAAAGACAAAAATCAAGCCAGTCAAGGTCAAGCAAGATCAGGAGAGTTGGCCATGCCTCAGGGTGTTCCTTGAGCTGGGACAGATCACTGTAGCAAAAGAAGCATCAGCAAGAGAAAAACAAGCAGAAGCTTATTAACATGTGATCTTCATATGTTCATAGGAGAAACCCAGGGAAAGGGTAATTCTCAAAGAGGTGGCTTAAGAATCTGGGTCACACAGTTGTCTCCACGCCCTACCCATGAGTTCTCTTTCTAGGGTTTCAGTAACTTGTGGTCAACTTCAGTCTGAAAATATATATGGAGCATTCTGGAAATGAACAATTCATACATTCTGAATTTCATGCTGTTCTGAGTAGCGTGATGGAGTCTCACTCTGCCCCACCCTGTCCAGCCCAGGGTGTGAGTTGTCCCCTTGTCCAGCATTTCCACTCTGGGCACATGCCTCCTATCAGCCCTCAGCTGTCCTGGTCATGAGGTCAGCTGAGGTGGGCTTATGTTAAGGAGAGCCTTATTTTACTCAATAATGACTCCAAAGCTCAAGACTATGTGTTAGTCAGCTCTTCATTGCTGTGAACCAAAATACCCGAAAAGAATAGCTTAGAGGAGGGAAAGGTTCCTTTGCTTCATGTTGGCGAACTCCGTGGCTCTGGGTCTGCAGTGAGGCAAAACATTGTGGCAAAAGGGTGTGGAGGAGGAAAACTGCCCTGCTTGTGACAGCTGGGAAGCAGAGGTATAGGAGCCAGGACAGAATATAGACCCCAAAGCCATGCCCCCCCCACTAACCTCCTTCCTCCAGCCACACCCCAAAAGCTAAAGAAAAGAAAATGTCTTGTAGATAGCAAGAGTCTTTTTAAAGCACAGCACTGTTGTATCAATCCGCAAATCAAACTCCCTCAGTGGCTTCACATCATTAACAGAGACACTCTAGTGCTGTGTCCTCCAGTGACCAGCCGCACTGGCGCTGGCCAGCCCCAAGGTCTCCACACTCCCCTCCTCTGAACCCTCAGTCCTTCTTGCTGTAACCTGTTGACACGCTCATGTTCGTCTTTAAGATCTGCCTTTTGCCATGTTAAGGGCTTAGGATGTTCAGTCCTAATAATCCCCAGTGCCTCTGAGTGTGACCTTACTTGGAAATAGAGTCCTTGTAGGTGATCAACTCACAATGAAGTCACTTAGAGTGGCTCTGAATCCAGCTTCACTATGTCCTTGTGAAAAGGGGGACATGTGGATACAGACACTGGCAGGTGCAGAGGTGGGATGGTAGGGACAAGGCACAGGGAGGCAATGCTGTTCTCAAGCCCAGGGGCACCTGACTTGGGAAGCTAAGGGAGACAGATTCTCATGCATAGCCTTCAAAGGAATCAACCCTTCCAGTAGTATGATTCAGCCTCCTGAACTGGAGGACAATCCATTTCTGTCCCGTTTTGTGATATTTGGTTATGGCAGCCCTTGGAAACTAATATGTATCCTTCCAAGATTACTGTTGCCTCTCTACTACTCTACATCAAAACATTCACCTCTTCAGTGTCCCCTAGTCCTTTTTTAAAAATTGTCATATTGGGCATATTACATTGAATTCACTTCTGTTTGTCTCTAAATAAATTGCAGTGGTGAGTCTTATCACTCTGCATTCCTTAGAACCGGTGACTTACCTGTTGTCATTTAGGAAGGGTGAGTGGACGGATGGGTGGATGGATGGGGTGGATAAACAGATAGATGTATGGAAGTGTAGATGGATGGATAAACAGATGAAAGGTTGGATGGATGGACGGATGGACAGACGGATGGATGGATGGATAGTTGTATAGTTGAGTAGATGGATAAACAGATGGATGGTAGATGGATAGATGAATGTATAGATTGGTAGATGGATGGATAAACAGATGGAAGGTTGGATGGATGGGTGGATGGATGGATGGACAGAAAGTTGTGTAGTTGAGTAGATGGATAAACAGATGGTTGGATGGGTGGATGGATGGATGAATGGGTGGGTGGATGTATAGATGGATAAATCAATATATAGATGGGTAGATGGATGAATAAACATAGATGTATAGATGTTTAGATGGATAGATAAACAGATGGAAGGTTGGAAGGATAGATGGATAGGTGCATAGATGGGATGAATGAATGGATGGATGGACAGATGGTAAATGCATAGTTGATTAGATAGATGGATAAATAAAGATGGGTGGTTGGATGGGTAGATGGATGGGTCAAAAAAATCAGTCAGTCTTTCTTGGTTTCCTGGTTCCAAAAGAGAAAAGACAACTTACTTCAAAACTCAAAGTTTAAAAAGCAAATTAACATTTGGAAGATATATGTGTCATCTCTGTTTGAGTCCCTGTTTGGCAAGCAATCTCAGGCGTGCATTTCCCAGTGTAAATAACTTTGAACGTGTTGAAAAGTTCACCAGTGTTTAAGTTCATTAAATTAATGTTGTCATTTTGAGCTGCTGAGTGTGTCACAGGTTGTAAGCTGTTCATCACATTTCTGTGATTCTGTAGTAGTCGTCTTCAGGAATGTGGGGTATATTAAAAATAGAAGAGTTCCGTTATACCAAAGAGTACAGGACCGGGAATTAAATTACTGGAGTCTGCCCTTCCCCACTGTGTGTCTTTTACTGATTTATCACTTTAGTCATTCAACTGAAGTCTGAGTGTGGACTCTGTGCCCTGACCTCTGTGGCCTGTGCAGGGTGCACAGATAGAAGCAGTCAGCTTCTGCTCTAGCGGGTGTTCCTAGTTTGGGGGTGATATGAGAAATGAGTGGATCAAATTCAGGTGCAGAATTATAAATGATGGATGCAGATGAGTGGATCAAATTCAGGTGAAAAATTATAAAGAATGTGATGCAAATTAGCAAAGGATCCTGTGGGCCATAGAATAGGGCATCCATGATCCAGAGTAGTTCATGAGGAAAGGCTTGGCACAGGAGGTGACATCAACACGGAATGATTTGCCTGCCCATGGACAAAGGGTGGATGGTGTTCCAGACATAGAGAAAAGCATGTGCAAAGGCCCCCAGGCCAATGCAAAGCTCCACACGCAGATCCCTGGGAAAGAGGGTGCAGGGTGGCAGTTGTGGCATCCACAGGAGAGGCAGCAGCCCCTCGACTGAGATCCAAAGCACCTCTCGCTAATGCAGTCACACCACTTACTGTTTTTTTCCATTTGCTGAAGATTTGTGTCCTGAGTCTTTCATCATTGCCCCAGCCCCTCACCTCTGCATCCTCTGCGGAACACAGACTACGGAGCATGAGCTGTGCACTGTGGACACGTGTCAGTGACACTAACAGCAGCCTGGAGCTCCTCGTGGGAACCCTGGTGTGCCCGGCCAGTGCCCCAAGTCCCATTAGCTTGGCTGCTCCACTCCAGCCAATTTCTCCTTCATCCCTGAGCACACTCCTGCCTCTGGGACCTTATCCTGGATACTGGCTTTGTCCTGTTCCTTCACTTTCCATGCTCTCAGTCTGACGTGGGTGGAGGGCATCCCCAGGCTTTCTGACCCTCAGCTTTGAGTTGGGAGGACCCCAGAAGATGAGCAAGAGGGAAGAGAGGGAGGCTGCGGGTTTCTTCCAGGTTCCTTTCAGCTCCTGCAGGGCCTCTATCGGCACCACTTCTTGCACATTCCTGATCTTCTGGGGCCATTTCAGGCAGGTGGCATGGTCCCTGCCCTTACTAAGCCTGGGCTACTGAAACTTCTAGAGTTTTCCCAATTCCTGCTTCTTTTCTTTCCTTTTTCTTTTATCTTTAACAAATTTACTGATTTATAGGTAAGGCCATTTCAGGAGACACAGTGTCACTGGACAGAAGCAAAGCATTTGACATGCATACGCATTATTTACCTGTTGGCAAATATGGGCTGATACAAGGACATTAAACAAGATCAATTATTGCTCCATTAAGTATATCTGAAGCTGCCTTGTTCGTTCCCTTTTCAAATCACTTTATGGAGGCGTGATTGGCATAGAAAAATGCACCTACGATATGATAGGAGTTGATGAGTTTGGAGATAAGTGGACCTCCTTGGGGTTGTCATTACAATCTCATCTGTCACCTTCAAAGTTTCCTTCTGCTTCTTTATTATTATTGTTATAATTTTGTGATAAGAACACTTAAGGTAAAATCTACCCTCTTAACAAGTTTTTAATTATAGGATAGATGCTGTGTTATTAGTCTGGTCCTTGTGCAACAATCTCTAGGACTCTCTGTCATGCGTCACATGCAATTTTGTACCCTTTAATTAATGCCCCCCTGTTCTTCTCCCCTAGCTCCTGGCAATCAGCATTCTACTCTTTTACCGCATTTCCCTCAAGTCACCCCATAGATACTATCTCTTTCCTCCCGGAACTCTGAAAAATGTCCCTAGCTATTCCTGTTCCCCAATTTTTTTTCTTAAATATCCAATTTTGTTCAAATTGTCCCCTTTGATCACCGTGTCTAAATAGGCAAATACCTTCTCTCTCCTCTCCACTTTATTTTTTCTCCATATCCCCTCCTGCGTTTTTACCCTGTTCTTGGACCACACAGTTATTTATTTTCTATGCATCTCCTCCGACACCCACTCTCCGTCTCTCATGAGCGCACAGGTGCGCGTACACACACACACACACACACACACACATGTGAACACACTCTTCACGAGGATGGGGATTGCTGTCCTGCAGCCCCTGAGCCCCAGGAATTGCACCTGGCATCAGAAGGGGCCTCAGTGAATACCTGCTGAGGGATGGGAGGACAGGCAGGTCCTGTTGGCCTCCTGCACACCAGCTCCTCAACAGAGTGGAATTTGCAAGTGTGGGAACCAGGCTCAGGGGAGCGGCCAGACCATGTCCCTCTAGCTTTCCCTTCATGGATCTTTACCATTGTCCCCAATGTCAACGACAGCTTTGGGCTGGGCTTGGAATGCAAATCTAAACAGGAACTTCAGGGTATTGGTGGCATGTTTTTTTTTTTGTTGTTGTTGTTGGTTTTGTTTTGTTTTAAATAGAGAAAAAGAGAGTTAATTTAGTTTTTTCATCTGGTTTTTGTTTTTCCTCCTCTTAGGTGTATATGTGGTGCTGGGGTTTGAACCTAGGTGCTCATGCATGCCAGGCAAGCGCTCTATATCTGAGCCACTGCTCCAGCCCCTATTGATGGCATTTTTAGTTGTAATAAATGAAAACTTTCCTAATGTGACTACTGTGAAGGAGGCAGTCATCAGATGTAGAAGATCTGAAAGGCTATGCTCTAATTCATCATATTATTAGCACATTTTCTCCTAGGATGTTGGGCATAGAAAGCGTGTTTGATCCACTACTTTTTGGAGTGCACTGGTGATGGTTTATATCTCCAGAAGAACTAGCGTTTAACCTGTTTCTTTATGGCAGTCTTCAGTGGCCCTCCGTCCCAGGAGTTGAACTGTATTCCACTACTATTTTTTCCCTTCCTGCTGTGGCTACCTTCGATTTTGATGGCTGATTGAAGTCAGTATCATTAGCTGGGATGTCATGAATTATTATTACTTTTTTAACCAAGCATTACCAGACAAGTAAAGAAATCCGGTTTTATTATTGCTTTGGCAACATGGAGACCTGAGGCCAGCTATAGGCCAAGGAATCACCTAAGTGTGTATTTGCTCTCTTCTTCATCTTGAATCTTCTATTTATAGGGTATTTACGGAGTGTCTACCTCATACCAGGACCTGCCCATGTAGACCCATGGGTCCTGCCCACAAGCCAGGGTGGTGACTCCACGTGGGTTGTGCCAGTCCAGATCAGTGTCCTACCTGCTGCGTGCAGCATGGCCTCCTGAGAGTGGGTGAATTCTGCAGCACTGGGAACAACTTCTCACAGATGCTTTGCTTGGAATGAGTTCCCGGGACATGGATTAGGTTGTGGCATAGAGCATCATGGTTGGAGGAATCACCTGCACTTCTTCATGGGGTCGATGATGGATTGGGAGACTGTGATTGGAGTTGGGCTGCCTGGGTAGGCAGGGGCCAGGGCATAGAGTGGGCTTTGGATGGATGGACAGCCACAGAAAGGACTTTGTGCTGGTCACTTCTGGATCAGACTTGGGTCTGAATAGAGTTTCCATGGATCCTTGACATTTGCTGTCAGTGACATGAGCCAGGCCATTGTCTGTCCCTCTAAGGCCCTTTTCAGTCCCTGGGCCTTCACTCCTGCCCCTCCTGCCCCACTGTTTCCCTGCTGGCTCTGCTCTTGTGCAAATCTCACCTCCCCTAGGAAGCTGCCCAGATCCTGCCCAGCCTCAGGCATTCTCCCATCCTTCTTCCCTGACCTTGACCTTGACCTTCCTATTCCATGCTAGTACTTTTGGAAGTAGACTTGGTTTGCACTCCCAGCCTTCTCAGGGTGTTGGAGATCCTGGGCGTCTCCTGCGATAATTCAGTCTGCCTTTTTCACCTTTGACACAGTCTTGATAGTAATACTTCCCAAACAAAGAAGGTAAGCGCTACACATCTGCATGCTTCCTTTAACAGAAGGGATTTGGGCTTGAGTTTGCTCCCATTAAGCATCACCCTTGGAAGGCACCGGACTCCCTCCATGTTCTGGTGTCCAGCTCTGCTCACATTCCTGCAGAGCAGTGGGAGGAACAGAGCGTGAGACTCTCAGATGCCCATGCCCCTTCTTTCTCTTGCTTTCCTTGGTTTAGCAAAAGACTCGGTCCCTCCATGGGCCTTGGGTCCCTCCTGCAGTATATATGTCTGGAAACATCTACCACCTCATCTAACGGAGGATTGAAGCACACGGTGTGTGGGTCACCTCTAGTTCAGGGCCCAGCCTGAGTGGGTGCTGACCGAATGGCTTAATCAAACCAGACCAAGCTCTGTTATTTGATATAATCCCATAACAATCTGACAGTTTTTGGTTTTTATCATCAACTGTGTAATGATATTGCCATAAAAAGTAGGAAACATTCTCTTTGGGGGCCAGTTCAGGGCCCCCCATAAACATCTTCCAATGCCTCAAGGCCTGTCCTTGTCACCTTGACCTTCAGGTAGCTTGTTTCCGCTCCCAGTGTTTTCCTGTCCATGCTGGCTGTGGCAAACTGCTTCTCCACACACCGCTTTTCTAAATCCATTCACATCTCTTCTCAAAACCTTTCTTTCCCTTGCACATATTGCCTTAATTCTTCATTCCTTTGCTGTTAAGTAGGTATTGATTTCTATTAAGATGAACATCAGAATTTATTGACCAGAGAGGTAAATATTGACGGAGGTGGGGAGACATGATCCCAGGGGGAGAGAATTCTGCCCTCCCTCTGTCCCCCATGTGCTGCTGCTTAGAGAGCTAGTCAGGCATAGTTCATGTGGCACCCCAATGTGTATGACGGGGGAATTGCCCACCCTGGTCCTAGCCAGGTAAGGAACCCTTCACAAATGCTCGAGGTTCAGAGGGACCTTGGGCATCTTATATTAGGATATTTATATTCCTGGCACAGTGCTGGGCACAGGGCAAATGTCCACGGTTATTTTTTGGAAGGAAGGGAGGAGTTTGTGTTCAGGTATTGGGTCCCTCTTACTTTCACTGAGGAAAAGGGAAAGGATTTGGGATGGTAAATATCACCACGTGTCTTTGAGTATTTGTGCAAAGCTAATGTTTTAGGTACAGTGAAAAAAGTCGCCCTAAGCCTGTTTAAGCTGGGAGTCTGCAGTCTGCACCTGCTGTGATTTGAGTCTGGGACATCAAGATTTAGAGCCCCTGGCGGAGCTCGGTTGGCATGTCCCTCCGTGCAGTCCCTGTTCTCTTCCACATGCCTCAGCCTTCCCCTTGTCACCTTAGCCTCTGTTGTGTTCTTCTCTGCTTGCTTGTGTGTTAGTGTCCCTTGCTGTCATCCAGCAGCTTAGGATGTCTCAGTGTGATCTCTTGGGCAAGTTCACATCTCAGGCTCCGGTTTCCTCAAGTGAATGAAAAATAGCATATTGCGAGGATTCAGCAAGCAGGGGTTCTCGGCCTTGGCACTCAGCGTTTTAGCCTGGAACTCTGCTTGCTGTGGGCGATGTCTCGCGAATTGCAGCCTCCCTGCCAATCATGCCTCTGCCCCAAGTCCTGCCACCAGAAATGTCCCCAGACTCTGCCAGATGGCTGCTGGCTGAGAACTACCTGCGTGGAATGAGCAGTCACCAGGTATTGTCAGAAGCATTGTTACTATTATTTTAGTATTTATTTACCCAGCAAGTGTCCATTCTGTGGCTCCGAGCCCCGAGAGACAGCTGGAGGTGGCCTTCTCTGAGATTGTGATGCGGTTTGACAGTCACACACCTGGACCTGGGCATCGAAGGCTGCTTTGAATTTTTTTTTTCCTGACCTAAATATAGCACAAGGATGATTGCTAGGCAGACTCGAGAGGAGCATTTTTATCCACGCTCAGGCCTCCTCCCTGGGCTAACAGCTCCCCTTCCCGTTACCGGTGAACCCAACAACAAGATGTAGTAACTTAGTGGGTTGTGGGTTGATCCTTTGGTTCCACTGATTCCTGATAAACCCGTGACTGGGAGAGACCATCCCTGAATCAGAGCGTGTCTGCATGCAGCGCCAGGCACCTCTGTACCCTTGCTGCCATTGTCCTGTGACACTCAGTACTGCCAGGATCCCATGGCAGGTCACCGTCCCCTCTCGCTACACTCCTGCCTCTAGAACTGTCCCCACTTCTTCCCTTGCCCAACACAGTGGTGGAAAGGTACTCGCAACACTTGGTACAGTCACAGACTACCTCTGCCTAGGGTCCTCTGTCAGGCCTTACCGTTGTCCAGGACCTCTGCTCCTCCTTCCTGCCCCTCTGCTTCCTCTACTCCTGCTACAGCTCTTCTTCTTGCTGTGCCCCCTGCTCTGGTGCCTTCTGGAAATGCTCTCCCTGCTGGTCCCCCATGACCTCACCTTCCCTGCCTGCAGGTCTTGCTTCCCACTTGATCCTCAGATAAGCCTTCCCTCAGGGCGCCGCGAGAGGGAGAAGCCCTCCTACCCCTCCCAGCTCTGATCTCCACCCAGCACATCACTGCCTCTGTTGGTCTGCATTCTCCTCTGCAACCCAGGAGTAGGTGAGCTGCTGGTCTCAAGAAGCCCAGACCAGGGCCTGACTTGTCAATCATTGGCATGTGAGTGAAAGGACGAATAAATGAATGGGTAAAGGAAGCGGAACTTCATACAGCTGTAGTAACGCAAAGTTACCGGTGCGTGCGGAATCCCATGTACCATTTCCTGGGAGGGATGGTGCTCCAGCGCCATCACCCAGTTGCATGGTCAGCTGGGGTGACATCTGTGAGATAGCAACCCCATGCCCACCCCTTTGTTGAGCTAATTCTGTCTTGGCCCATGAGCCAACCTGGGCACATGAATGAGGGCATGAAGGATGACCCATGTAGAACTCTACAGCTGAGAGCCAGAGATTACCATGCATTCCCCTGAGCCTATGGCATCGCCAGCCCTGTCAGGAAAGACCTGCCAGTGCTGAGATTCTTCTGCCTCCTCTGCTCTGCTCTGCTTTCTCACATGCTCCCTCCTCTCGCCTTTCCATCTGGTAGATATTGAAAGGTTAGGATGAGAGGAAAAGCTGACAGTTCTCTAACTCATCTTCCACCCAGCCTCACGTGTGGCGTCCACCTGTCACTCTAACATGCTCTGCTGGCCTGTCACTTCCTTCCACTCTTTGCAGCCCTGGTGGCTGTTCCCCATCCTTCTCTGCTCCAGGGCTGACCATCTTCAGTTGGACTTTCAGCTTCTGTCCAGCGTTGGAGCTGGGAGCAGGTCTGGGTTGCTCTAGCTCCGGGTTTATCCTTATAGTGTCCCAGACTTCCTCGTTTTCTTCCCAGTGTTGGCTGTGACCAAAGACTGGGCTCAGTGACAAATCTCAGTTGGATTGGTAGCCCACCCTGCTCCCGCCAAAGGTGGTGTTAGCAGCTGTGCCATTGAATGTGGTCCCCAAGCAGACCTTGAGAATGTCTGCCTAGATGGCAGGGTCCTGCAAGCCTGGCTATGTGCTTTCAGGTTCAGCATAAAGTGTCTTGCAATGCAGCCTTAGTCATTCTCTGAATCCCTTGCCCCTTTCCTCTTTCCTATGATTCCTTGATTCAACATCCTGTGCCCCTTACCTGGATCCAGAAGATAGCTGGGCAATTTCTGTGCAAGGTCCTTGGGACCTTCTAGAGCCGCTTCCTTCCTTGGCCCCACGTGAGCACTTCACAGGGCCCCGTGGGGCTCAGTGAGATTTCCAGAGGTGGGTGTTGGCATGATCTGGCTCTCCAGTTTCCTTACCCGTTACCCATATCCAGAAGTGACTTCCTGAGATCTGGAGGGGGCCTGCCTCTCTGCCTGAGGCTTAGAGTTCTGTCACCATGGACCCAACCCTTGGCTTGCTTTGCTGTCCATCTGCAAATTGGTCCATGATTTCCCCCTCTGTAAGAGCTTCATAAAGTTCGTTTCTTTTCTTTTTAAAGAGAGAAGGACAGTGAGAGAGAGGGAGAGAGAGAGAATCAATTTATTTAGTTTTTCATGTGGCTTTTGTTGCTCTGAGACTTCATTGTGTACGGGGTGCTGGGGTTCGAACTTGCGTTCTTGCTCATGTCGGGCAAGCGCCGTAACCGCCAAGCCACTGCTCCAGCCCCATAAAGTTCTTTTAAATTTGAATTATCTCTCTCTTGTACCTGCCCATAATGGCTGCCTTGACAGAACAAGCCTTTGTTAGCTCTAATGGAATCATCCGGGTTTTCCCTTCTGCCTCAGATCTTGCTCTGAAGCTCAGCCCTCTACATACCACACCCTGGCCACGAGAGTTGGTTCCCAAATGCTCACACTGCTCTTCCTGTCTGTGCTGTTCTCATGCAGGGCTGGGTCTCACCTCCTGGACCTGCTCACCTTTTCTGTAGTCTGTCTTATTGATTTGCTCCATCTGGTCCGAGGTGGGTTCCCCCTTTGGCTGGCCCTTCGCAGGCCCCTGCATGGTGGGGACTAAGGCCTGCTTGCTGCAGTGGCAGTTCTGGGGGCAGGATGGTGTAACGCCACGTTGGCCACCTTCAGCCTGTGCACGCCGGATGCGCTTGGGACATTTTTCACCCAGGGGAAGAGCTGCCCATGTTCTTCGTCACTGTTGTTCAGTTCTTTTTAGTAGCTTTGTGATTACTTGGAATTAACCGAGAAATTTCTTCTCTAGGATCTTCATGGGTAGTTCTCACCACTGTCCACAGAACAGTGTGCTCAGAGTTAAAGTGTACAAATCTGTGTGGATGGAGCTGCACACAAGGCTTCTGTAGACCTGATTAGGAACCAAGGACAAAGAGCGCTCAGACCAAAGGGTCAGCCACCCTCTTGGCAGAGGAGACGTGGAGTCCAGAGCTTAAGGGAGAAGAAGAATGTGTCCTCATGTGCTGCTTATAGCCTGTTATGACACCTGGAGCTGCACGGACCAATTAGCTTAAAAGGAGTCCCACATACATTTCTCACGTGGCTGCTCTGGTGCTTCACCTGGCAGATGTGTTTCTGCCCTTTGTTCGAGAGCAGATTCAATGTGACTGGTAATCTTCAGAGACGCTTGCTGAAGTGGTTTTGAGTACCCTTCTCTGTGCCCACCGCTCAGAGTACTTCTTCGTGTGTACTTCCTTGCTCTTTACCCTTCCCCTTCCCCCCGACCTAAGGTAATAGGGAGAATTTCTGAGATGCATGAATCAATAACTGTCCCCTGGTTCTGTCCAGCATGCACCCCTGGTTCTGTCCAGCATGCATACCTATAAGGGGCTTGCACACAGGCAGGGAAAGGGACTCAGTTGTAGGGTGCTTGTCTAGCATGTGTGAGGCCTGGGTCCCTACCTAGTACTGCAAAAAAAAAAAAAAAAAAAAAAAAAGAGAGAGAGAGAAAAGGAAATGGGAGTACACACTTCCCTCTGGTGCGAATGGGCTGCGCAAGAGATTCCAAGGTTCAAGTCCCAACACGGGAATGAGCCTCTTTGACCTCTTCCACAGTTTTTTTCGGCTTTTCTGGACCTTGGAGCCACAGAGATCCCTTTTTTGGAGGGATGACTCAAGAGGAAGATGAAGAGGAAGGGGAAGGAGCCGCATGGGGCCATGGGAGCTGGAGGTTTGATAGTTGCCAGCCCCCAGAGGAATTTGGCTTCAGCTTCAGTTTCAGCCCAGGAGGAGGGATGCATTTCCAGGATAACTTCGGCTTTGATGACCTAGTATGGGATTTCAATAGTATCTTCAGCGAAATGGGGGCCTGGACCTTGCCTTCCTGCCCTCCTGAACTTCCAGGCCTTGAGTCAGAAACATGTGGTGGAGACTGCAGGAGGGACAGACACTTCAGGACTCAATGCTTAAGTACCCAGATAGTCACCAGCCCAGGATCTTTGGAGGCTTCTTGGAAAGTGATGCAAGTACTGAATCCCCCAAACCAACACCAGACTGGGGGGTCCCAGAGACCTTTTCATAGGTTTGATGATGTATGGCCAGTGACTCCCCATCCTAGAGCCAAGAAGACAATGATCTTGATTCCCAGGTTTCCCAGAAGGGTCTTGGCCCAGTTCTCCAGCCTCAGCCCAAATCCTATTTCAAGAGCATCTCTATGACCAAGATCATTAAGCCAGATGGGATAGTGGAGGAGCGCCGGAATGTGGTGGACAGTGAGGGCCGGAGGGAGACCACAGTAACCCATCAAGAACCAGACAGCAGTACTAGAGGTGATGCAGAATCAACAAGACCTCCAGCCCTGGATGATGCCTTTTCCATTCTGGATTTATTCCTAGGACATTGTTTCGGTCCTGGTAGCCTTGTTACTTTAGGGACCTCCAGATCCTTTCTACTTCCCACTCATTGCCCACCATCAATAAATTTGGCTTCTTCTACCACCTCAGTGGTTTGGGTATGTGGGAAGTGATTTGGGGGTATGTCAGTCTGTCACTCATCAGACTGAACAATGAACCTTTATTTATGCTAACGAAAAAAAAAAGAAAAAAAGAAAAAAAATGGACTTGCACATCCGTTTCCCCCCAGTCCTCATCATAAACCTGTGGTAATAGGAATTTTGCAAACCTTCTCTGAGTGAGACCATAGTAATTAGGAGAAAATTCATGTTTTGCTGTGGCTGAGTGACATATCCAAGATCACACAGCTGGAGAGCCAAGAGCTCCCTGCAGATTCAGCAACTGCAAGCCTGGTTCTCTTTCTCTGCACCACCTGATTCCAAAGTCGCTCTCCTTAGCAAACCTGCACAGCATCGCACAGTGTTGTGAATGATGAAGCCCAGCTCCCGTGTCTTCTCGACAGCACACTGCTGGATTCTACTTTCTTTTGCCCCATATAATTTTCTATCAAGAAGATTTGATTTATTCTAGTGCTCTGAATTTCTGGCTTCCATTCACTCCCCTGGGTACTAAGGAAATCCCATAGGAACCAATGACCCAGGAATTGCCCTCCCCCCATGGCCTCTCTGACCCTGCCTGAGGATGGTGTTCCCAGGAGTGAGCTGCTGTCTGAGTGGCACCTGCTCCCGTTGCCTGCACTTTTCTGAGCGGTCCCTTCTACCGTGCCATACAGACCGACCATCTCCCTCTCTCATTAACACCCCTGATGGCCTTAGAGGGTCTCAACTTCTGGAGAACTGCAAGGGACTGAACGTGGCCCTTGTCACCTTCCTGCTGGTTCCTTACTGACATTGCATGACCCAGCCTTTTATAACAAACCACATTCTCTAGCCTCTGGTGTTGGGCCTCCAGGTACATTTTAGTATCTGGACTCTCAAAAAAAAAGCAAATAAATCAATCAGATGTGCATTACTTCTGTAGCATTTGCTCACTTTTGTGGCCGCAGGTTCTCCCACAGCACACCATTGGACCCCAGGTGGTTGGCGACGCCCCTCTTCCCCCATCACCGAGTTGGTTTTCAGTTTTCGGTTCAGGTGCTGCTTCTTCCAGGATCATTTCTTGCCCAGCACCCACTCCTCTGACGGTGGAAGCTCTGTGCTGCCGTGGGCCCTCTTTGCTCGCGTGGGTTCTAAGCATTGCATGGCTGGGCCCCGCAGTGCCATTAGACCGTGTCCTAATGGTGCGTGCTTGGACATCTCCCTTCTGTCTCCTGCACTCCGTGGGTGTGCAGGGCTTGTTTTATTTCTCTAGCTCAGCACTATACGCTAGGTCAGAGATGTGGATGTTTTCCACAAATACATGTTGCACAGAAGCTTTTGTGGTGGAAACAGAAAGTGACTTCATACTTCGCTCAGGAAGAGGGGTGTCCACGCGGGTTTTGATACTGAATGTTTCAGCTGCGAGGTACAGGAGTCTGATTAGGTGCCAAGCGGGGTGGTGGTGCTGTTCTACGAGATGCAGGTGCTGCATGAAAACTCGGGAACAGGAGACACAGCCTGGCTTTGACCTCAAAATTAGGAACCGAGGCCATTTCCTCCAGGACGAGTATAGGTCTGGCCACCTCTCTGGCTCCTTCCCTTTCCTCTGGTGCTCTTCCTGCCTGTCTTTCCCTCTCTTGCTCCCGACCCCATCCATTCTCCTCCCGTCTCTCTTCAGCCATGTTCAGCCGTGTTCTCTTCCCCTTCTGTTCAGCTTCTTTGCCTTTTCTTCCTCTGCATGTCCCAGTGTGATCTTCCCAGCCCAATTCTATGTGACCTGTCTGCTTAGGCACCTAACACCAATTAGAACTTAGTTTTAGTTGCACCTAATTTAAAATTTCTATGAGATGAAGTATCATTGGCTCAGCACTGCTGCTTGAAACCCTAGGCCTGTTTGGGTCAGGACTCTGGGGCCTCTATAATCAGTAGTGAGGAGGGCCACCGGGGGTGGGATGCAAGGCCCTGCTGGGCCTGCTTGGAGACTCAGAAAGGGGTCTCTCTGGTGCCCTCCCAGGCGGAGCTGCAGCTCACCCTGATGGTGATTGGCGCTGGGGTGGGGGCCTCTTCACTCTCAGAGTGACAACTGTGGGTCCCTATAGGCCCAGCTGAGCCCACTGTGGCCAGCCAGCTCTTAGTTAGCGCTTGTTGTTTCTGCCCAATAAGAACTTAAGTCTATTTAAAAATGATTGTGGCTTTAGCTTCCGGGACTACCTCTGGGAGTCCATTCAACACATTAATTAATTATCCTCAGTGTGCACAGATTTCCTCTAAACAGCCTCCTGTCTGTTTTCTCAGCCTCATTCCGTGCCTTCCAGTTTGTCCAATCCGGATCCTCTTGTAAATTGGGCACTGTCTAAGGTTTCACCCCAGCATCTGGCATGGCTCTGCCCAGCGTGGTCTGCAGTGAGCTAGCTGTGGTTCTGCTGGACCATCCTTACCAAGAGTCCTCAGAGCAGGGACTTGAGCCTCTGCTTTGCTCTGCCCAGTGGTCGACATGCTTGGGCATTTGCTATCTGATCACAGTCGATGTGCTAATAAGGGACCTTGAGTTGACAAGAAATAAAGGCACATTTGGCATGGTTGAAGGGAAAGCATAGACAATGGCCCAAATTCTCTGCAATCAAGTGGCAAAGATTGTCCCTCTAGTTTTATTATTAAGCCTCTCTTCCAGTGGCTTGTCTGGAAAAATAAAGCCGGATCCTAGAAATTAGAAGGAGAAAACTCTATTGCTCAGGTGGAAGGAATGAAAATGGAGCAATGGCAGGTAAAGGGAGATTCCCGGTGGAAGGTCTGGGCAGGCCTGCCACCAGAGGGCCGGGACAAGGGTGGGCTCCTGGCCCCTGGGGACAGAGTGACTAAGGTGGGTTGTGTTTGGAATAAAATTCCAGGACATGGTTCGGTAAGTGGCTCTGGGTATGGTCTTGGTAATCTTCATCTTTCATGTGTTTAGTATTTTTTTTTAATCTGAAAAATAAGTGCCATTTGATTTCCTGTATACATTCATGAGTGTTTGGATTTGCACACAAAAGAAGGATCTCAGCTGTGCAGCTCAGAGCACTCTGGTCCCACTGTGGGTAGCTGAGTGTTAGATTGTTTTGGATTTCTGGAGGGTTCTAATCTGAGTCCAAGAGAGTACTGAGTAGCTGAGAAGAAGAACTGGGCCAAGAGGGAATCTGGGTCTTATCAACACTGGAAAGAGAGAAAGTTCTTATTGTGTGGTCACAGCTGACAGGCAGCTTTATCAAATGAAATACTCCTCCTAAAGAGGCCCTGGGTAGAAAGCATTGGTTACTGACCAGAGAATGAATCAGGGGTTCTACTTGTGATGTCTCTGTAGAACGTTGCTCCATGGATGTTACAGTAGAGGTAGGATGGATGGATGGATGGATGGATGGATGGATGGATGGAGAGGAGATGGAACCAAGGATGGAAAAAAGTATGGCCTCAAGACGGAAACAACCATTGACTTGTTTAGAGAGCAGAATATTAACATATAAAGCTAGGGAGAGTCTTCTTTGACTATCATTTGAGAATCATTGCCTACTAGTAACAGAAGACCCTCAAAGTGACTTAAACATGAAAGAGTTTATATTTCTTACTAGAGTGGCAGCTTGGAGGTAGGTGGGTTTTGGCACTGGTTTGTGGCTCACCATATCATGGCTCTGTATGGGCATCTCTCCAGGTGTTCTGCCTTCTCCTCATATTTACAAGGTGATTGCAGGAACTCCAACCATCAGTCAATAGTAAAAGTCATCCCAGAGCCATTGTGTACATTTACCAACACATCCTTGCCCATATCATATCTTGTATTTGCAGCAAGTGGCACACAGTAGAGGCTTAATAATTCTTTTTTTTCCTAGTGAGTGAACTCACTAGTTGGGTTGTTAGATAAAATACAGACCTCTCTATTAAATTTGAATTTCAGATGGAACTAATAATTTTTAACAATATTAAGTAGATCCTGAGTATATAATGGGGCATAATTATTACCAGAATTTTTGTTACTTTTTTTTAATCTGAAATCCAGATCTAAATGGACACCCTCTATTTGTATTTCCTAAATCTGGCAACCCTAGGACGTAGGTGTCACATTACAGAAATATATTTGAAGATTGGTTTCTATTTCATAAAGGGAGGGCTACTCACTTTGATCATATGTAAATATATATGATAAAGTGGAAATTTGAGTAGAGATTGTGCAAAGTGTTGGAACAGTTTATCTGAAGGGAAACATGAAATTGGAATTAGTAGTTAGTAATGGGGAATTAACTCAAAATTGAATGAACTTGTGGATGGTTTGTAACTCCTTAGGGGTTTCTTGGTGCTGGTTTCAGACCAATGAAGGAAAACCCATTGTCAGTGGGGATCCACATCATGCCAGTGAGGGTCCAACGCTCAGTGACATTGGTCAGTGGCCAGAGATTTGAGCCATGTCCACAAAAGTGGCAACATTAGCCTGGCATGTCTGATGCTGCAGAATTGCAGAGAGGAGCTCCTCTGATCTGCAGTCCATGCCCGTAATGTTAGACTTGGAGAGAGAATTTCTGAACTGAAAACTTGTTTGGAATGCGCATATCTGGATCCTCCTCTGGACCTACTGTAGCAGATGCTCTAGGGCATGGGGCCCAGCCAGCCTTACATTTTAACCAGTCCGACAGGAGGCTCTGCACCCACTAACTTTTGGCAGCCACTGTTGCAGACATTGCGTAGCTGTAGAAGGACGTTGGCTTTGCAGATAGATGGGTGGCTGCATCCTCAGCATGGGGACAAGAGCTCAACTTGTGGGGAATGACCCTGGAGAAATCACCCTGGAGATTTTTCCAGTATTGGGTTCCCAGCCTGCCCTTAGGCATCAAAGAATGCTGCATGGAAAGTCGGGTCTGTTTTACCTCCAAGGAGCCTGGGGAGGGCTCAGTGGTTTAGAAGACCCTGTAGGTTCAGTGGGCTTGTGAGCATAAACACTAAGGTGTGGCAAAGCCCTGGGTGATGGCAGGTGCCCCAGGTTCCAGTCCAAGACTGCCCAGGCACTTGCTGAGTGACCTCCTGCAGTTGCCTGGTCTTCGGATAGCATACATTGAGAACTGAGAAGGAACAGCCCCACTTCTGGCTCTCTAATCCACATTTCCCATGCGAAGGCTGGAGATGGCAGAAGCTCCTGTGGTTGAGCATGGAGTCCAGGTGAGGGAGGAGATGGCCTTTGAAGCCTGGAGGTCGCCTGCAGCGGGTGAGGCCCTTGGCCTGTGTTCAGTACACATTGCTAATCACCCTGCTATCTTCCCATAACCGGAGATGGCCTAGGTGGGATTAGGATGCACTAGCGACTAGGGTGAGGTGTGAGGTCCTCAGAGACCCATGTGTTGGTGTCTCCCACGGCCCTGGGGCTGATGCTGCCTACGTGAGCACTGTTGAACAGCAAGGGAAGACGCTGCCCGGGTCACATTTTCCTGGATCCTGCACGTTCCTTCATTGATTTCTCATGTTTTTCCTCTTTAATTTTTTTTGGTTGCCAAGGTCAATTTCCATTCATATTCTTAATTGAGCATTCATATGACCACGCCATTTGTCACTTCTTCTTGCCCCCAGTCGGTTGCGGGGACAAGATCTTTCATCTCGATCTAGGCCTTGCTTGATTGATGCTAAGAAGCAGCGCCGTTGTTTCCCCCAGACTGCAGCTGCAGCCATGGGCTTGGTGAGGGTCAGGGGCCTCAGTGCCTCCCAGCCCAGACGCCATGATTGGAGGCTGTTCTGGCTGATGCTAGAGCTGGGCTTTGAGTCACCACCTACTTCAGATATGAGCCCATCTCTAGACAGTGGGGTCATCACGTTTCCAGGCAAAGACCTACTCTTGCATCCTGTAATGTGATGGATAGGGACAACGTTTCTGCCAGTCACTTCAGCGGGAGGATGGTGGGGACTTCCAGCCATAGGAGGCACCTTGGCAGAGGGTGACGCAGTTCCCCGTGGGCCTGTTTGCAGTATGACCTGGGTCATTATTACTAACTGATAGGTACTTCTTTTTTTAAAAAATATTACTGATACATAGTAACTGTAAATATTTATTGAGTGAAGTGTGACATTTCACATGTATGTATACAATGTGCAATGATAAAATCAACATTTACCCTTTCTTTGTGGTAGAAACATAGAAAATCCTTTCCTCTATTTCGAAACATTCTATTTTGAAATAGTCAGTTAAATCTTATCAATCATAGTTATATCATTGTGCTATGAACATAAGAAATTATTTCTCCTGTCCAACCGTACCTGGGCTCACAAATGATCCTCTCTGCATTGTCCGTACTCTTTCAGATTCTAGTTACTTCTATTCTGGTTCTTCTTCTATGAGATAAAACTTTTTAGTTTCCCCATAAAAGTAGAAACATTTGTCTTTTGTAACTTGACTTTTTTCCCACTTAACAGAATGTTCTTCAGTTTCAATCATCTTAATGAAAAGGTTTAATTCTCTTTGTGTCTGAATAATATTCCACTGCATATGTGTGTGTAAGATATATGTATCTGCCACATTTTCATGATTCACCTGTCAGTGGTCACTAGGTTGCTTCCACACCGTGGCTCTTGTGGAAACTGCTGCAGTATGTATGGGTGTGCAGATGTCTCCTGGACGTAATGATTTGACGTCCCTTGGACGTACACCTGGTAATAGGATTGCTCCATCATATAATACATCTGTTTCTAGTTTTTTGAGGAGTCCCCATACTGTTTTCCATCACGACTATACTAATTTACATCCCCACCAACAGCGTAAGGAGACTCATTTGATGCTAGATGTTAAGGCAAAGAGGAAACAGATACGTGGTGTTATGGTTTGGATGAACGGTGTCCCCCAACAGTTCAATACGTTAGACGATGGGAAAAGGCCCGGAGGTGAACTGATTGGGTTATGAGAGCCAGTGAATTAATCCCCTGATGGGGATTAATGGAGTGTAAGTGCAGGCTGGTGGGATGTGGCTGGAGGAGGTGGGTCAGCAGGGATGTGCCTCTGGGGTTTATATTTTGTATCTGTAGAGCAGCGTCTCTGTCTCTGCTTCCCGACCATCATGTGAGCTGCCTCCCTCTGCCACACTCTTCTCCCAGGATGTTCCGCCCCAAGGAATGGAGCCAGCCCTCTGTGGACTAAGACCTCTGAAGCCCTGAGCCCCTGAATAAACTTTTCCTCCTAAATCTATTATTTTAGTTACTGTAGTGAAGAAAAACCGACTAAAGCACCTGGACTGACCATTTATAAATTAAGAAACTCTAACCTGGAAAAAGAGGAGCCCAAAGCAGATGACTGGAGAGCTAATTAAGGGTGTCACCAGGTCTGCTGTGTCCGCCCGTGTGCACTGACTTGACTTTTATAATAAACCACTGACAACCGTGGAGGAGCCGTGCCCTCGGTGACTGATGCGACCCTGTGCTTCACAGGAGCCAGAGATGGTGCCCCCTTCTGTATTCCAGAGGAATAGCAGGGGAGGGGACATTCCTGGCCACCAGATGTTCAGGATACATTTTCACGTGGTGTTGGAAAGGTGAGGACATAGCCCCCTTGTTTTTTTTTGTTTGTTGTTGTTTTTATTTTAATCCGGAGGAATCAGGGGAAGCTGGAACAGTTCTGAACACTGGCTCCATCCGTTTCTTTAATGAGCTTCTGAGCAGCCAAACCTTCTGGGACTCTTTTGTGTCATCATTCCCTAAGCTGTATCCATTTTGCCTGGTCTGTAGATATATCTATCCCCTTCCTCCTTTTATAACAAAACTGATTAATTGTAAAAAAAAAAAATAGATATGAAATTCTGAGCTTCATGGCAAATCTCAGCCTCAATTGGTGTCACTTTGCTCTCAAGATGGAGAGTTACATAAAAGCATGGTTTTGAGGACAAACACAAAACAAATTAGCCACGGGGATGGGCAGTTTAGGTGCCTTTAAGTGAGTAGCTGTCTTTATCACCGTCAACAAATATTTATTCTACCTCCTCCTGCAAGCACAACAGCCCTGGAAGAAAGGTTTCTGAAAACAGTGGAATCTGCCGTGGAAGCAATTCAAAGGCTGTTGTATTTGAGGCCATTGAAGAATGCTGGGGGCAGGCCCTGGCTCCTCTCCCCTCTGTCCTTACCTCTGCTTCCTCTTTGAGAGGCTGGAAGCAGCTCTTTATCCTGGCCTCAGTCCGGTGCCTGCTGCGGTGCGAATAGCTGCACCTCTTTCTGTTTCCTCCACTCCTCCACCTGTTCCTTCCTGGGGTTTGACCTCATTTGGAGCCACATCAGGATTTTCCCAAGATCTGCATTGAGGTTGGAGTGGAGGGTCTCACTCACCTCCTCGCCTAGTGGCAGGATGGTCTCTCTGCTGTACCTCGTCACCAGTGGGCCCCTGGCCTCCGCGAATGCTCCCCTCTCGTGCTTTTCTCGTCTTGAAGGCCTCCGATCCCATGCCCCATCTGTGCCTTGACTGCTGGGAAGCCCCAGGAAGGGTCACTTTTCCAGCATCCTCTGGAATCCTTCCTGGCTGAAGGACGTTGGTGACTTCATCACAGAAGCAGCTGCCACACCCGAGTGTTCTTCACCCCTCAGTGTTGTGCTCAACAGCACAGTGGCCTTCCAACAGCCTGGGCCGGATCTCGACACTGGCTTCTCCTGGGTGGGTGACTGGGGACTGTCACCTGCTTCCTTGTCTTGGGTTTCCTCATCTATGAAATCACACGTGGTCGTGGTGTGCGGCGAGCATTGACTCCTGCCTTTAGTTTGTGAAACCTGGAGAAATGACTTCCATCTGAAAGCTGCCTTCCTCCTCTCTTCCCCTCGCTCTGCACTCCCCCTTTCTCTCCGTCTGGTCTCAGGGGTGTTTCTGATGTTGTCATTTGACCGTGGGCAGCACAGTTTTCCTGAACACTGTCACCTGGGTAAATTCACTGTGGACAGCTTACCTGTCGGTAGCAGGGCACTCAGTCCCTTTTCTGGCTTCCAGAGCGTCCTGCAGACCTTTACCATATTCAGTATTTGGGGACACATTTAAATGAAAGCATGCGGAATTCCAGAGAATTCCAGATAGGAGAGGGGTGCAGCAGTGTTAGAATACGGAGATTGGCACTGTGAAGGAGGCAGTCTGTTTTTGGGCTCTCAGTTCCACCCTTTCTCCTTTGCCTGCCTTGACCCCGCATACCTTTAATTTCAGCAGTTTGTGAACTGAGAGCCCTGCAGCCACCACTTACTCCTTCATAGCCCCGGCTGCTGCCTGGGTTCTGAGTCTATCTCTCCCCTCTGCCTTGGATCACCTGGAGGAACAAGCCACATTTGCATGGAAGTATCTGAAGCTGGATGTTTCCCAGAGCACTGCAGGTGTAAGGGCTGCCGTGCTCACGTGGGCTTCGTGTCTTACACAGGACCTCGTGCACGGTACGCACACGGTGGTGACTGAGTTTGGAAGGGTTTGCTATTAAAGGTCTTTTCCAATTCTGTTGGAAATTTCTAGCAGTTTTAACTGTTTTTTTTTTTTCTTTTTTAAGAGAGAGGGACAGTGAGAGAGACAGAGAGAAACGACTTTATTTAGTTTTTCACATGGCTTTCGTTGCTCTAACACTTAGTTGTGTACGTGGTGCTGGGGTTTGAACCCAGGTCCTCGTGCTCACCAGGCAAGCGCCGAAACCGCTGAGCCACCGCTCCAGCCCCTGTTTTCTTTTTTTGAGGAGATTGTCATGCTACCTTGCATTCTCATGGCCCTTTATCCAGACATTGACCTCCTGCTGAAGTGTGCCCTGTTTGAAAGAATTCCTGTATCCCTCCCTGGTACGTAGGACCTCCCTCTGCACCTGAATTATCACCTTTGCCACCACGTGACCCTTCCATGATCCTTTCTATTATAGTCAGAGCGGAGTTGTTGGAATGGCAGTCACTCCTCTGAAACTTGCATTGCTTTATCCCTCTGCAAGGGAAAACCGAGTAGGTTTCCAGTACCCACGTATCTGTGTAAGTGCTTCATTTGAAGTAGGAACTCTCTGTGCCCTGCTCCTTACTGTCGACCGCGTTCCTTCTTCCTTTCCCAGCCAGCTCAGCGTCTTGGTGACCCTTCCCCTTTACATCTGCATCTTTTATGCCACTGTCACTCCCAACGTGCTTAGCACTGGAGTCCAGTTCACATCCAAGGTCATCTGTGATGCTGCCCAACCATTTCTAGGGCCAGTGATACCAGTTTTAGTTTCCCACTTGATTTCTTGATTTGCTAAAATTCATAGTCTCCTCTGAGTAGCCCTTATTCTTTAAAATCCTTTAGCTTGCTGGTTACTGGCTATTTTTCAAAGACTTAACACTTATTAATACAATTTGTACTAGATTATTCTGCATTCTTGAATATTTTTTATCTTCTTGAATTGCTGGTAAATGCTTGGCTGTCAGGAAATATGGTAGTTCTGCTTCTCTGGAAACTGCCCAGGGTAGTTCTTTGCCTGTGTAGCTACTCAAACAGACATTTGTTGAATGACAGTGGTTTTTCCCAAGTAGAACACAGAGAGAACAGGGCCAGTGGAGTTAGATATGGATGGAAAAGTTTTCCTTCTTTTTTTCCTGTTCCCAGGGGCTACTGAGAGGGAAGAGCATTGAAGAAGCATTGGCACTGATTGTAAGAGGAAAGGTTGATTGATTCATGGACTTTCCCTCCCTCCGTAGTGGGCAAAACCCATTATTCTCATGGGCAGTTCTTACCACTGCATTGTTTCAGTTGCTGAAGCCGCACTCGCATGCTGAAGTGTGGGAGGAAGATCCACTGGAGAGAAGAAAGGTACGGGTTCAGGTCTGATGCAGTCCTTGGTCATCAGACCACAGTCATACCGTGTCATCCCCTGGAGGAGAATTATGTAACTTAAAATTGAGAAAGGACTTTTGAGGCCATTCTTTCCATCCATGCATCCATCTTTTTATCCATCCATCCATCCATCCATCCATCCATTCATTCATTCATTTATCCATTTATCCATACATGCATTCAGCAAGCATTTATTAAAAAATCAACTCTATGTAAAGATTATACTAAGCACAACCACGAGGCCTTGAGGAAGCATGAAATACAATCTGGAGAACAGGCATCCATCAAATTCAATTCACTGTGACTCCACATTGAATGGCCATTAAAATTTTTAAATGAAAGTTTGTAAATACCTTTCTTAAAATTGGTGAATACCATGGAATGATATACAGAATGAAAATGGAGAATAGGCAGGTCTGCGTAACCATAGTGTCTGGACCACCTTGGGCAGAGGAGAATGTGGTGGAGCCATTGAAACTCAAGGGCAGTCTTAGCACATGCAACACCAGTGACTGGTTGGGGCAAACCTGGATGGACCCTGGAGGTGAGACCCAGTGTCACTTTGAGGGTCTGTGGCCCTGTAGCAATTACTTGACCTTCTTGAGCCTTGACTCCTTATCTGTAAAACAAGCTGTACCCCAGCTCTATCTTGGGCCCAAGGCAACTTCATAGAGTAGCAGGACAAGGTTTCAGGGTGCTGGAGGTCTGGGGATTTGAATCCTGCTACTGCCACAAAGTGGTGGTTTTGAGAAACTGATCATTATATGTCTCATTTTCTTCCATGGCACAGAAGATGCAGTGACTGTTAGGAACTGAATCATATCCTCCCCTCAGCCATCCAAATCCATGCGTGGATGCCCTAATGACCAGCAGCTCAGCGTGTGACTATATTTGGAGGCAGGAGATTACAGAGGTAATTTAATTAAACTGAGGTCATTGGAGTGGGCTCTGACCCAGTACAACTGTGTCCTCCTAAGAAACGGGTTGGGGTGCTGATAGACACATAAGGAGAAGGTGGCCATCTCTCCAACCCAAGGACAAAGGACACTGAAGAAACCAGCCTTTCAATGTCCTTGACCTGGGTCTTACAGCCTCCAGAACTGTGAGATGGTAAACTTCTTTTCTCTAAGCCCCCAGTATTGCCTACGGCACCTGAGAGATGCACTGGCACAAGAAGACCCTCTATGTTTGCCCTGCGTGGCACATGGCAGGGTCCCCACTAGGCCAAGCAGAACAAGCTCAGACCAGTCTCCATCCAAGTGTCTACTCATCCGTCACCACAACCGCGTTCCCTGGTGCCTTTTCCCCCTCGCAGTCTCCAATGTCTGGTGGGCAGTCCTAGTCACTAGATTTTCCTTAATGTTTAATGGCAGCTCTTCTGTGTAGTCTCAGGAGCCCAGACACAGCTGTGCCAGGCTCCATTGAAAGCCTGCTTTTCTCCAGGACTTGGGTATAGTCTTGAGCCTGTCATCTACATGACAGCCAGGGGAGTTTTTCCCAAGGGTCCTCCTGGGTACTGCCTGGGACCACATCATTCTCTGTGCCTTGGTCTTCATCAGCCTGATGCTCTCTAAGACCCTGGCTCCATCCAGTGGACGAGTGAGTGCAAATGCCCTTCAGATGGGTCTCCCCGGTGACTGCGGATGTCCCATGGCCAAGTGTACTTTGGTTCCCCAGCTTGTATCTCTCCAGCTTTCTCAGAATTGTTTGCCCTCAGGGCCCTCACTGTACCACTAAAATCACAATGGTGACATCAGCCACTTGAATGTGTGGGTTGCCAGTGGGAGGCAGCTCCATCTGGAAACTAAAAAGGGTAACAAAAATCCTCTTATTTCCCCAGAATTTATTTGTATTTTTGCAGGTAGTTGGGGCCAAGTAGGGAATTTACAAAATGCCACTTTTTTTCTATAGCACTTGATATTTTTAAAAGTTCCTTGATTCCATAGAGCTAGGAGCAAGGGGCAAGGTCAGCCAAGAAGTCAGAGCAACAGGAGAAGGAGGGGGCTATGAAGTGTGTGTGCCTAGAAGGTCTTAGTTGTGAGCTAAAGCCACAGGAACACCGTCCCACCTCCAACTGCCATCACCTGGGGATCTGTTACAATGAAAGAACATTCCTGACAAGCCAGAGAGATTTCATGAATTTTATTACATGTGGCTCAGTGCTTTCCCCACTCACCTGAGTATTCCCTGGGTTTTCCTGTTGGACACACAGCAAGAGGATTATCAGGCTGTGTGTGCCAGAGCACAGGTGTGGTCCCAGGAATTGCCCCTGGGGCACTTGGCAGACACAGCTGGTGCCAGGCAGGGAGTGAGGGGTGCCAGAGTGCTTCCCCTCTTCTCCCTCCCTTTTCTCCTTGGTCATAACATTGTTCATTTGGGACTGCTCTCTGTGCCACTTCTGGATCTACCAGCCGTGACAGAATTCCCTACGGTGGGGGTAATGGTGTCATTATCAGGATGCTTTCAGGAACTGGAGAATCAGTGCTGGTAGCTTCCCGGGGGCAGAAAAGGGCTGATCCTGGGATTTACGTCTGTGTTTTGAGAAAGACAACTTAAAAGATGGTAGGTTCATTATGCAGATGATCCTGGGTGCAGACACCTATTCTCCTGATTTGCTGAATCATTTCCGTTCTTTAAAACTCTGCAGTCTTTACTAGAGTCTTCTCTGGTGGGGAATCTGTAATGACATTGAATCGTTTAATAATGTTCTTAGCTCTCCTGGGGCAAGATTGACCTGCTCCAGGTCACACCCTGAGTTATGGGCAGAGGTGGGACTGGAGCCTGGAGCTCTCCCTGCCGGAGGCTCTTCCAGTCCACCAAGCTACTTTGGCTGCTTTCTAGAAGCCTGGCCTTGCTCTGCAGATGGTGCCCTAGAGGGAGCCTCCCTCCCCACTCAGGCTGGTGAGAAGGCCCCTCTTAGCCACTGGAGGAGGTGGCATGCTGGAGGCCTGTGCTGCGATGTGGGCAGAGCCTTGTGATCATACATGTTTGCTATAATGGGAAGCAGCCCTCAGAAGAGAAGGGAATGCATTTGGATGCAGGCAGCTTGACGGTGCTGAAATACGCACAGCCCTGATCAAACTGCACGCAGCCAGCGCATTGCAGGGAAGGCAGACCAAAACGGAATGCTGATTCTTCCGTCTACTTGGGAAACTTTCTCGCTACCCACCTGGTGGCAACGGTTAGGGGCCTCCAGGTGTTCAAGTCTATTTATTGGTGGGTGTATTTTTTATTTATAATCCATGGAACTCCCGTGGGGAGTCCCTTTTTGGGGGGCTCTAGTTCTTTCTCTAAATGGTACATGTTAATGCAAGTGCATAGAGTTTTAGAGTTAAAATAATGGGCAGATGTAAAGTGCTTTGCAGGATGCCCTGCACTGACTGTTCAACTGTGGGGAGGCTCTCTCCACAGCAGCCCCAGCGCGGTGCCAGCCTCGCTGGCTTGGGTGGGTGCGATGCTGTGCCTAATGAATGCCAGGCTGATCCAGAACCCGGGCTGCAGTTGTCGGTAATAATGAAGAGCTCCAGCAGCAGTGCGGGACAACTCTGGGAGCTGAAGGACTGAGTCACCGTAGAACCTGAAGCTTCCGGGACTCCATCCTCCTCCCCACGCGGCCTCCTGAAGACTACTGCCTTGCCCTGGGCAAGCTGCTTTCCTCTCTGTGGCTTCGCTTTCCTCATCTGTCAGCGGGGCCTCTCTGCACATCATGGGATGGTGGGGAAAGACTCCCGAAGACTGGCGCCAGTCTCCATGCTGGAGTAAAATGAGGATGCAGATGGTGACTGGTGGGTCTGATTTGCTGGTGGTAGCGACGTCATTCTTTCTGGAAAGTCACCTGCATTTTATCACAAGCGTTTTAAACTGAGCATGTCCTTTAACTCTCAGATACATCCCTTAACTCAGTGATTTTTGTCTTTAGGAAAGTATTGGCCCCAAATATAGATTTTAAAAGAAAAGGTGGCAGGGATGGCGTAGACCCTGTAGGCGTGGTTCATGACGCAGTTTAAAATTATCTCCAACTTGAGAACTCCGCCGAGGGCCCACGCCGTAAGCATGCGTTGGTGTTTTGCCACCGGGCCCTTGGAGGCTGTGGGGAGTGTTGGCTGCCTGGAAAGTGTCCACCACCTCTAATTGCTCCAAATGCCCTGCCTGGGGGTGAGTTGAGCCTTGGCAAAGGCAAAGGTGAGAGCCCACTATTCTGATGGTGGCGAGGCATGGACCTTGGTTTCACGCTGTCACAGATCAGAGCAAGAATCCAAGCTCAACTTTCCCCTCCCTTGGGCACTTCCCTCCTGAGTGCCCTGCTTTGGCAATAGCCAAGACACTGCCTTGGAACCTTTGTGAGTCTGACCTGTGACATCGGGGGTCTAGTGGCAGTGCCAGAGCAGACCCAGTTTGCTGAGATCCAGGCTGGTTTGATTCCACCTGAGTGATTCCTTTGGAGCACGCCACACTCAGCCAAGGTGCATGTTGCAGGGCATGTGGTGCAGAGGGCGGGCAAGAAGAGTAAGGGACTGGCTGGAGCTTCACCTTGTAGACCCACCACAGGCATAGGCCGGGGCTGCAGGTGGATGGATCTCTTCTCTAGCTTCTCCCACAGGCCTCGCACAGGAGTGCAGGAGAATCAGGTTATGTCGCAGGATCTCACGACTCCAGCAGCTGTGAGTACTACCAGAGACCACAGCTGGGGCTGTCCACGAGGGAGTGTCCCCAAAGCTCTGTCCCTAGGAGGGCACTCAATAAGTATCAGTTTTCCTGCTCCTTCCATGCAGTGAGGATGTTGTGGGAAAGTCCCACTTTCCTCTCTGCACGCATGCGCTCCTGAGGTGCAGACCGGGGTGAGCATCCTCGGGAGCACTGGAGTGGAACCTGGAGGGATGAAATAGAGTTCCGCGTTCCGCTAGCTTATTCCTTCTTTCCATGAAGTCGTTATAACCTCTGATCAAAGAAATGAGAGCCTATGAAGTGGAGAATTAGACGTGTGGTAATTCCCAAGATTTAAGATGTAAAAATGAGTCACTTCAGAGCTTTAGCATGGCAGCCTTATTATAGGATCCCAGTGCCAATACCATGCCCTGGCAGCTCCTCTCCCAGTGAGGACAAAGGGGACCCAGCCTGCCCCTTCAGGCGATTTCAATTTCCTGTCATTTTCCTTTAACCATCCTATCGCACCTAGAGCAATGCCTGTGTCTTAGTTTGCTGCTGCTGCTGTAGAAGATCTCCAGACACTTAGTGGCTAAAACGTAATATGCATTTGCTCTTTTACGTTTCCGGAGATCAGAAGTTCAGAGTCGTCCTCATGGGGTGGAAGTCGGCATGCCAGCTAGGCTGGTTCCTTCTGGAGGCTCTGAGTGGGGAGTCTGTTTCCTTGCTGAATGTAGCCTCTGGCTACCCTCTTCCCTTGGCTATTGGCCCCTTCCTCTGGCTTCACCATGCATCGCTCCTGTCTCTGCTTTTGCCATCACACGGCCACCACGCTTCCTCTGACACTGCCTGCATCTCCCTTAGGTGGAACCTTATGTCTGCATCAGACTCTGCCAGCTAACCCAGGATCATCTTCCCATCTCAAGACCTTCCATCAGACTGCAGGGTCCCTTTCACCATGTAATGCAGAACCCACACATTCTAGAAATTGTCTCATGGGCATTTTTGGAAAGGGGATGTTATTTAACCTTCCATACTGTAGCTTCTATCTTGGTGCCCAGTGTTCTTGCTGCCTGGGACACTTTTTGCTGTTTTTCTTTTTGGCATGAACATAACTCCTATTCATCCCTCAGAACCCAGCTTCAGGGTCTGCCCTGTATGATTTCCTTGGACTTTACTTGTTTCTGCCCACTGACCTGGTAATGTGCTTCTCTCCCCTGCTCACTTAACACCTGGAGTCTGTACCTTAATGACACCATATTGTAACTGTGGGCTTATTCGTCTGCCTGTCTGAACGGAGGCTGCATGGTAACCACCTTCCTATTCCTACCACTGAGACCTATGGTAGCACTGGGCAGGCATCATTTCACTGAGGCCCAGGAACAAAGGGAAGAAGGTAGGAACCACTCCTTGCCATGGAGACATCCCGCAGAGAGCCCTTGTCCTCATTTCCATGTAGCCAGTAGCCCTGGGATTGCATTTCCTCCTGGGACCTGCAGTGTGTCCAGGTCCCATGTTTTCCTGTTCCTTCAGCGATCTAATTCCCTCTTTGTTGGACTGCAGTAGATTAGCCTAAGTGAAAGCGAACAGACAATTTCCTATTAACATTTATATTGCTTTTCTTCTCTATTTCTTGGTGAGACTCTGTAGACCGGGATGGTTGCAGAAAATGTTCTTTCATCTGTATAATGTCCCTGTTGGGGGCTAGGTTCCGTTTTTTTTTTCCTGGACTCTGGAGAAAACTGGGTGTGGCTGACTCATGAGCCCAGGAAAATCAGAAGACTCAGAGGTGAGGCCAGAAACTACCCGTTCGATTCCATCAGCACATGCTGAGAGCCCACCGTGTCTACACTTATGCTAAGTCTTGGTGCACAAAATTAATATGTAGCACTTAAGGGGCCATTACGTGCTGAGCATTGTTCCAAGTGCTTTAGTTTTATTATCTCTTTGGCTTCATAGAACTACCCAGTGAAGAGTAGGCATCAGAATTCTTTTGAGTTTTCCTGATGAAGATACGGAGGCAGAGAGAGGTGATGTAGCATGTTCAAGGTCACATTCCCATTACTGGTATGGGATGAGCAGATGCTCTGGGTCTGGAGGGTAAGTTGGGAAACCCACAGGTACTTTGAGGTCTGAAAGGGAATAAGAAAAACAAAAGCAAGGATGTTTTTGGCACCTGGCTGACACTTGGCATCAGGAGGAAGGTGCCCTTACATTATGGTCAGGCTGAGCAGTTGAGTGGGCTCATGACCATCTTCTCCACAAGAATGGCGATGCTTGGAAAAGAGAATGGGCGATTGGGATCAGTGGTGCTTAGGGAGGGCTGGAAGTGTGGTCAGTGGAAGAGTGCTTGCCTAGCATGCACATAGCTCCAGATTTAATCCCCAGCATTGGGGGAAAAAAATTGTTTGAAGCAATGGAGGAGGAAGCCGGAGTTCTGTGGCTGGAGTCAGAGTGGTGTGTCCATGGAGGTAGGCCCAGCAGCATCATAACGTGTCCCCCAAAACAGTGGCTCAAGCCAGAGTAGCGTCTGTTTCTCTGTCACATCCAAAGAGTCAGGAGATTGGTCATGTAGGTGACATGGGTGTGGTTTACGGTGTCTGTAGGTCCCAGACTCCTCTCTGTCTGCCTTGGCCTCCTCAGCTCCAGGCAGCGGTGCCTCAGTGTCCAGAATGGCTCTAGAGCATCAGTGTCCTTGCAGTGGGCCAGCAGCCAGGGAGAAGCAGGGGAGGCAGCACAGGCTCCCATGTCAGTAGGCAGAGTGCCTGTAAGTGGCCTTCCAGAAGGTCCCCAGCCATGCCCAGGTGCACTGGAGGCTGGGAGACACTGTCTTTTTTTCCGAATGCAATCAGACGTCTCATCTAAAGCAGAAAAGGGAGAATGGATGTGGAGTGGTAACATGGTGGTCCCTTCTGCAAGTGGAATCACAGTGGGACATTAAGATGGCGGGGGAGGGGCATGTGCTGAGTTAATTACTTCCCAGGGGATGCAGATAGCCGCCCCCGTGCTCCTGGGTCTCTGATTCTACCTGTGTCCTTTGCTTCTGCTGATGTGTGAGTTTCTGTCTCCTCCGTCTCAGAGATCCTGTCCTCATCCTAGAACATCCTTCTCTCTTATCACTCCCTCAGACAGGTCCCCTGCAACTCTCGGATCCAAATCGGTCCTGTGTCACCCGAAAAGAGCATGGTAGTGGCACTTGGGCCATCGCTCAGATCCTTCTGTTTTGTGTTTGATCTAGGCAGCTGCACCTACAGGTCTTCTCTGGGCTGTGAGAAAGTAGGTGGCCCCGGCAGAGTGCCTGGTGTGTGCTGTGTTCCCAGGAAGCTTTAGCTGAACTCCAGTGCTTGGGGACACTTGAGTGCTACGACGGTGTGTGGTCCAGGTGTTTTTCCTAGAGCAGTGGCTCCTCTTCTCTGGGGGTACATCTCGGTTACCTGGAGGACTTTCTAGAACATTCTCCCCTCCTACAGCTTCTGATTTTGTAGGTCTTGGATGGGCTGGAGAAGGAGCATGTCTGATGGGTTCCCAGTGCTGCTTGTCCTGGGACAGCTCTCTGAGTCACCCTGTCCTTGAGAAATACAGAATTGCTGTGCCCCAGGGGAACCTGCAATGTAACTCAGGCCTGAAAATGAATATGGAAATTGAACACAGAGGAATTAAGTCACTAGATGAAGCAGGAGAGAAATACTCGGGGCCAACGGGTGGTTGGAGGCTTGCTTCTCATGTCTTTTTTTTTTTTTATTTTTATTTTTGGAAACTAATTCCCAGTTCCACCTAATCTTCCATGCTGCTGATTTTAAAACACAGTTATTTTATTTTAAAACCAAGAAATGAAAAAAAATTTTTAATTAAACCATAACACAATGCTTTCTTGTCCCTTTGAATCTCTCTTTTATGTTTATTGGAGGAGCTCTTTTAGACTTAATTAGGTGAGTTTTTATTCTGTTTTACTGGAAGCATGGGCAAAGATGTGGGTTCAGGGATTCCCGAAGCATCTGCACTCTGAGCCTCACTCTTTGGCGTCTCTTTCCCACCCAAGGTCGCCATTCCAGGATTCTTTGCCCTGCGCTGGGCTCCATGCTCTGGGAGTACCGCTGTCTCTTCTGAGGGTCCTGTGATGAAGGCCGGAGGCTGCTTGGGCCACTCCAGGGTAGCCGTCTCCTGCCTCTTATCAGGATCATTGCCAATCACATCTGATTCTTCATCTCCCTGCCCCTTCCCACAACTGCGTGGTTCACAGCAGTTAAAAGCTGACCCTCCCTTGTCTTCAGGATTGTCCCCAAGTCACGGATGCCCACTCTCCAACTCTATGCTCACCTTTGCTATTTTAGTTGCTTCTCCTCTGCTGTGCAGCCTCCAGTTATCACAAGATGCTTCTCGATTTCAGACACTCAAGAATGTGAAAAACTCTTTTCTGCGAGTCAGTAAGCTTTTAAAAATATTCACCATGCAGTTAAAGCACATGACGTCCCTGCCACGCTTTGCAGCGGTGTCAGATCACATTCTCCACAGTTGTCCAGGGTCAGCGTTGGGAGCCTGGTTTAAGAGAGGAGGTTTCTGCTTCTCCATCAGACCTGCAGGTGGGCATTTGTCACTCCTCAAATATTCAAGGAGCCCCTCCTCATCTAGCATTGGCAATACTGGAATATATAGCTAGTTCCCTGGACAAATAGGTATAAAAGACAGAATCACACAAACACCTGGGAAAAGAATAAGTGGGGTTGGGCGGACGCGTTAGGGAAGGCTTTTTGATTAGATGCAAGAGTGGAGTTAGGGTGCATATCATATGAATATCAAGAGATGCAGAGTCTACCATGAGGGCATTCTAAGTGCAAAGGCCATGTGCCGGGACAGTGATCCTCTGGTTTGTGGACTGGATGAGCAGAATTCAATAAAGATTTGATTAATGGCCAAGCTGGGATGTAGCTGAGCTGAAGTTTCCAGATCTTTAATTTCCAAGTTGAGGACTTCCCCACTTGAGGGTAACTGTGAGATGTCATGGCAGATCCTGTCCTTCTGTTTATTAGAGTGAGTTTGAGCTTTTAAGAAACAAACGTCTCTAGTAATTTGGCTCCAGTGATGGGGCACAGCAGAAAAAAATCTGCTCATCGCTGACAGTGTTGTGCCGTGGAAGAAGGACCCACAGTGTCTGATTCCTGAGCAGCAGTTTAACCAAGCCAGGGAAAGACAGCCACACAGGCAGGGTGAGAAGGAGGTGACCATGGAATACAAACATCTCATTCCCTCTGCATGTTCTCAAAATAGAATGCAGGGCTTTCAACTCTTTCTTCTTTGAAGACCATTGTTGAGAGAGAGACTGGCAGTGCGCTGCAGAAAAGAGCGCAGAGATCTTGGTTTTGATCTCCACTCTGCTAGTAATTAGCCGCAGGACTGTGTCCCTTAGAGTTCAGTTCAGACACAGAAGGCAGGCGTTTGCAGAGAAAAGAATTTATGGCCATTAGTGGGAGCCTTGCTGAATTCCAGGAGAGGCAGTGAAGGCCGAGCCCACCTGCAAGGGATGACACTGAGAACCACACAGAACCAGGCCACCAGCAAATAAGACCCAAAGCCATAGGACCCCTTGTCAATTAAGGATCATGCCTCTTCCACCTGTGTCAGCAGGGCAGGTGCCTTCTTTTTGGGTCCTGGAGATGCTTAGGAGTAGGTTCATGGTCTAACTCCAGCTTCTTCCAAAAGGAAGCTCTCCCTTGCTCGGCCTGCCACGCTCCAGCAGAGGCGAGCAGGCAGCTGCCTTTCTAATCTGGGCAGGTGTCTGCTTGGTGGCAACCAAGTTTCCCAGTAGGAGTCCAAGATGTAAAGGAGTTTGGCAAATGTGTCCTGTGGCTCTCAGCGTAGGCAGGGGAGATATTTAAGGCGGTCCTGCTCTGAGTAGGAGTGGGTGAAAGAGTGTCAGAAATACATGCTAGGCACTTCCCACGAGTGGGTGGGTGAACCTGTCCGGTAGAGTGTGGACAGTCCTGCGTGTGGAATGCAATCCTTGGAGCAAACACGCAGGAAGGAACCCCAGAAGATGCACTGAAAAGCACCATAGAAAACAGAAGTGGGATTCCACAGTGCATTGCCGTAACCCACAGCCAGAAAGCCACCAGCACAGGGAAGTGCTACTAGGAACCCACCACAGTGTCCCAAGTTAAAACACCAGCAGCCATGAAAGCACACAGCATGGAGCGTTGGCAAGGATGTCATTCACGCCATGGTGTTGGTGGGGGGATAAAGTGGTCTGTCCCCTTTGATGAGATGTCTCATGATTTCATGCAAAAGCTAATCGACACCCTCTCTCTACCCTTCAGGTCCACTTGCAGTTATTCCCCAAACTGGAGATATCACAGGTGCTCAAGAATGAAAAAACCTGGGCTGGAGCGATGGCTCAATGGTGCAGCACTTGTCTGGCATGCACAAAAGATCTGGGTTTGATCCCTGCACCACATGTACAACTAAGTGTTGGAGAAACAAAAACCAGATGAAAAATAAATTAAATTGATTGTCTCTCTCTAAAAAATAATTAAAAAAAAAACAATGAGAAAATGGGTAAATAACTTGTGTTAATATCATGGCGTATCACTCACCAAGCAATAAACATGAAACAGACAGCTGGTGCATCCAGTGTGCATGATTTGAAGAAAGAAAGTCTGCTCCATGGAGCAAACCCTGCAGGATTCTTAGTAGATGGAGTTTGGAACTGGACAAGCAGTCTATAATGAAGCTTAATCAGAATAGTGGTTGCTCGTGGGAGATGATTGGAAGGGGCTCGAGGGAACGCCATAATGACCCGGAATGTTCTGCATCTTGAAAGGGGTTTTGGTGACACAGGTGTGTGCATCCATCAAGACTCACCCACTGCTCTGTGTGTCCCATTGTATCTTTTACAATAAAAGAAAAAAAGTCCTGTAAACATTATTATGGAAGCACCTTAACCACAGCACGGTGGAAGAAACGTGTAGATGACTAACTTACTGTTGTTAGTACATTGAAAAAAAAAAAAAAGAAAGGAAAGATGGGTTGGATGGAAAGAAGGGGCAACAGCCGTGATAAATCAACTCTGTTAAGATGCTCTGACGTAGGCATGTGTGTATTTATGCTCATTATGAAATTCCTCCAGCTTTACTGTGTATTTGAAATTTTTCATGATAAAATGTTTGGGATAATATTTCTTTAAAGAATCGTAGGCTGTATATATAGTCTCTTGCTCTTCTGCAATTGACTGGCAATTGGTGGTTTAAAAAAAAAAAGTCATTCCAGCTCCCTGTGGTTACTTTACAGAGCAAGGTGATTCTTCCTCAGTTGGATAGAGTATGTTAATTGCAAAAGGGATGTGGTCTAGACAGAAGACTCTTCCACAGGAAAGGACTCACAGGCACTTCAAGTGTTTCTCTTATTTTGTAAGGATAGGTCCAAACTCTGGTTTCTCTGTTCCAATCTTTGAAATCAGCAGCTACTATGCAAAGAAAACTAGGAGCCATTCCTTAGATAAGTTTGATGCAGACTCTCACAGCAGGAAGGGAGCTGGGAGACCACCCCCTTCCTTCCGTCCTCAACTTTGATCATGCATAATGCTTAAATGCTTACCTGCACTTCTCTATAATTGTAGTGACCAAAAGGTTTGAGGTAGAAAAGTCTTCAAATACACGTTATATGGAAAAATATTCTTGGGCCAGATTCTGCTACACTGCTTTTGTTTCGAATGCCCTGATACCATCTTGCAGAAGGCACAGCGGTGTGACAGGGACCATTGCGGCCACTCTGGTACTTAGCATCAGGTGACAGAATTCCTCTGGAGCTGTGGGAGGCAGGGTAGCTTTAGGATCACCCCATGACACCATCCCTAAGGACACTGGTGTCAGCCTCCCTAGGCATCCATTCTGTGTAATGAAAAGCTGTCCCCTGACCACATTCTTAAAGCACTCTCTCACTGGCGAGAGCTCTTTATTTCTCACATCTAACATGCCATTCAACAATGCTGATGTCACCAGGAATAAACTATCGCACAGCTCACCTAGATCAAGACAATGGTGACAAAAGGAGTCCCCTTGGGCATGTAGCCTGTCTGAAATGCTGTGAGCAGTGCCACCCCTGTCCCCGAGTGGATCCCTGAGTAAAATGGTCACCTGGGCAGGGGATGCTGCTCAATAGTAAAGGGTTTGCCTGGCCTGTGCAAGGCCTGGGGTTTCATCCCCAGCAGCAAAACAAACAGACAAATAAATGACACGGGCTCTTCCTACACCCGGCCTGTAGCACAGCCTAACCTAGACACACAGTTCTGCAGTGTGCACCCGAAGCACAAGGGCCCCTGGATGAGTGCTTCTGGGTTGAGATTTCTCGTAATGTGTACCTAACACAAAATTCATGGCCCTGCCCATTTCTAAGGGTGTGCTGTGGTCACCATGGGGACATTCGCGGTGTTTGTGCAGCCACCTCTGTCTATCACCAGCCACGTTTCACCACCTGGGACAGAAGCTCTGTCACCTCAGTCACTGCCATAGCCTTTGGCGCTCCCCTCCCCAGAATCCCTGTTCTACTCTCTGTGGTCATGAACTTGACTACTCTGGTGACTTCACAGACCTGGAATCAGAAACTTGTCCTTTTGTGTCTGGTTTATGGCTCTCAGCGTAACATCTTTCTGGCTGTCTGGGTTGTACGTATCAGAATCTCCTTTTTCTAAGACTGAATAATTTTCATTCCTGTGTGTGTATGTGTGTGTGTGTGAGAGTGTGACTTTTTTCTTTTTTTTAATTCCATCTATCAGGATGACATTGGGGTTTTTTTTCCCCACAGATTGGCTTTTTTAAATGCTGCTTTTTATTTATTTATTTACTTTTAAAGAGAGAGGGACAGTGAGAGAGACAGAGAGAGAGAATCAATTTTATCTAGTTTTTCATGTGGCTTTCATTGCTCTGATTCTTTGTTGTGTACATGGTGCTGGGGTTTGAACCCGCTTCCTCACACATGCCACATTACACATGCTGTAATCTCTGAGCCACTGCTCCAGCCCCTTTTATTATTTATTTACTTTTTGGTACCCAACATGCTAAAATGTGCATATCTCAATACCACATTTTTGGGGTGATGTTTAACAGGGAAATCTTACATTTCCTTTGCAAAAATTGATATAGTACTTTCAACAAAATGGCATGCTGTGATAAATTGGGAGTTTCAGGCAGCTGATACAGGTACAGAAGGAGAACATCAGAATCATGCGTAGACATTTTGAAAAACCCCAAGTGCCTAGGAGAGTTGAGCCAGGGTCCAAGAAGTCCTTGGTGCTGAGAAAAACCACGCTTTTGCATATGCACAACCGCTGTTCTGTTGGCTGGCATCCGAGTGAATGGCCGTGTGATCCAGAAGCAGTGCTATGAACATCTCACAAACCAACAAGAGATGTTTACACGCAGGTGTTTTATGACGTCCTCTTTTTATTTTCGGATGTTGGTGGGGAGGGGGCGTTGGCTTCGCATCAGGCATTGTAATGTTTTGTTGCAGTTTATAATTATGATTTTTACTGCTTAAAATAGGGGGATTGGTTCCGTGTTAGCTCTTTGGCACCAAATATTTTCTTTTCAGAAATAAATGATTGGAAGGACGAGTAAGATGCTTATCTGTGAAGGTGTGTTGCAGAAGCTGTTAGTGTGCTGACTTTGAAGAAGCCTGATTGCGGAGGCAGGGAGACAGCTGCTCCCAAGGGCAAAGCCCCAAGCTCAGCTCTTCCAGGCCGGGGCTCTTTTTCCTTGTGGGTCATTATTGTCTTTAAGTCAGAAGCTTTAGAGGACCTGGCCCAGACAGGAGGAGGCGGCTGATAGCTAGGTCATGGCCTTTGCAAACACCAGCAGTGATGAGCCAGGACAGGTGGGCAACATTGGAGAGAGGGATGGGGCTTCGCACAGTGGGGTTCCAGGTCTGAGTGGAGATGGGTGGGGCTTGCACGCGGGCTGACCTGTCTCTTCATGCGGTGGGTAAAGCCCGATCCTGGTCTTGGGTTCACAGAGTTTCCTATGGCAAGGTCAATGCTGCTGGTGACCTGTGAGCCCACGGATGCCACTATGCCCAATACCCAGCCATGCTCATTTTCCCTGGGATCAATGTCTTCTTCATGGCTTGGAGTAATTAGGGCGACACAACTCTATTTTTAATTCCTTCCTTCCTCCCATCTTTTAGAGAAGGGTGAAACCACTCTTTTTGTCCAGCGAGCCTCTCCCCACCTCTCTCCCTCAGGGTGTCAGTTGGATTAACATTTAGCAGGTGTGGCTTCCTCATCTGCTAGCAGCAGGGACTGGCCTGTCCCAGACTCTTTGCTGTCTTTCAATGATGTCTACAGCAGATTTGCATTGCTCTTGAGCCCAAGGGTGATTCCGTGCTGCAGCCAGGTCCACCTGTCCACCAGGGGTCAGGGCTCTGGAGTGCTGCAAGATCTGGAACCAGAAGTTGGGGGTTTGTTTGGTTCCAAGGTGGGGTCCAGTGGCAGTGGGTTACAGCCTGGAGGAGTCCAGCGACAGTTGGGTGGCTACACACGGGTGGGCACTGGGTGGAAGGAAGAGCCGTGTAGGCACTGGAGGTGACCCTGTGGGGTTCCCAGGGCTGGGCTTGTCATTCTGAGGGCCCATGGTGCCAGATGGAGGTGCCCATAAGGGTGACCTTCCCTTTGGCTGCCTCTATCGAGAAAGCCTCAGGATCCTCTTTCTCTTTGCTTCTCTTCTCTGATCTCTCTGCTTTCTCCTTGCCTCTGCTCTCACTGGAAGGGGACAGTCCTCATGGTTTTGCCATCCCAGTTTCCCTCCTTGCTTCTCCTTCCTTCACCTGTCCTCTGGTGGGAGGAGCCTGCAGCCTGAATTCTGGCTCCTGATGACTGTGGGTGTGTGCACCTGTGGGCTGATCTCTGGGACTGTAGATGCCTATTTCCGGGCTTGGTGGGGGGGTGTTCCTAGCGAGGCCTCCGGACAGCCTTGAGGTATGGACTCGTGTCCTCAGTGTGCACAGGAGGAGAGCAAGACCTGGAGAGACCAGCTAGCTCGCTGAGACCACACAGCTGCTCAGGGAGAAGCTCTGTGCAGACTCAGTGCCGCCTGGCTCCAGAGCACCTGCCAGGCCCTGATGGCTTGCCAGGGTTACCCACAGGTTCACCTAGTGTGAGGGAACCAGGGTGGGGGCTGGAGCTGGACATCTATGCATGAGAGTTTTTGGATGTACTTTATGAAAGACGCACGTTTGTAAGTACTTACAGACAGTCACGCTGATTTTCTCTCTCTAACCTTTTTTCCCTCTTTACAGTTGAAGTCATTGTTTTCGGAAGGGCGCACTTCGCCCAATTCTCCTTTTGTGCATCTTTCCTATTTTTCGGTCTCTGCAGTGTATTCCCCCCTCTCTGTACCCATTTCCTGTTCTGTCATTTTCTTTTCGTGCCTCCTGATCTCTGCTCCATTCTCTCTGTTCCGTGCCTGTTATTGTTCCCCCATTTGGTCCCATCTCATCTCTCCATTTTTCTCTCTCAATATTAAATCCCAGAACTGCTGCAGGGAGGAAGTTGTGCCCTGACACAGCATGGTAAGGGTGGCCCAGGGGACAGCGCTGGCCATGCCTCCCTAGAGGACCAAGAGCCTCTAGCACCCCTGGGAGCGAGCTCTGGAGCAGGCCTGCAGGGGGCGCACTGATGCAGGCTTGCTGCTGGGAAATCAGGGAAGTTCCAGGATACAATTCCTGCACTCCTCAGCTTAGCAATGCAGCCAGCCTGACACACGTGCACACACACAGACTTGCACACACATTAAGGCAGTAAATCTGTCAGCCCATACAGTGACACACAGTTCTAAATATGGGTTTGCTAGGAAGAGAGATGGTTACTGTGGGAACTATAATTTTTAATTTACTGGCTTGAAGCTCTGAACCAGGGCTTGGTGCTTAATGTAGTGTTTTTACATTTGATGTGTGTTCGGGAAAGGCATAAAATTGTAAAATTAGGACCAGTGCTTGGGGGAGTCACAAAGGGGGTGCTAGGGTGGGCGACAGATTGGGGAGTGGAATGAGGCCGGTGGGCCAACCGTGCCCTAAGCCTCAGAAGCAGACAAGTCCTCAAAGGCCTTGGTGGCCAGGATGGGAGGCTTGGTGACCAGGAAGGCCACTCCTTGCCCTTACAGTGAAGGAGACCAAGATCCACAGAGAAATGGTGACCTGGCCAGGAAGAAGGCTTAAGGTGACAGCTGTAGGAGGCAGAGGTCTGGTTCTAAATGACATAAAATAGGGGACTTGTCCTCTGGAAGTCTAGCTTGGCAGGATGCGGGGCACCTCGCTCCTGCTTCCTTGGGGTCTGCCCACATTTGGTCTTCATCACAGCTCTGTGACACAGGGACTTTCCTTCCCTCTACTCCATAGAAGGACACTGAGGTGGAGACCTGACAGAGCTGGTGCCTTCTGGGAAAATGAGACAGCATGAACACCCCATGCGAACTCTGATTCTTGTAATTACATCAGAAGGATTTCAGAGGTGTGGCTCGGTAATAGGCATGTATTGAGGGGATAGGGAAAGGGAAAGGGGACATCTCAGGGGAGCGAGTGAGAGGGACAGAGTGCCTCTTGGTGGGTTAAAGATTCAGGCACCTGCCAGGAAGGAGAGCTGCTGATTTGGTGTGTCATGTTTTCTGCATTTATTTTTACGTTCAGTGTGTATCCGCACCTTGTGTGGACAGATGAGACAATGGGTGGTCTCCTGGATGCAGCTGTCATCTTTTGAACACTTATCCTGTGCCAGGTCCTCTGCTAATTGCTCTCCGTGTCTGTCTCTTGCCGGAGCTTGACACAAGCAGATGGCATTGTGCTGTGATCTGTCACATTTTACAGCTGAGTACATCGAGTCTCGGCGAGACTGTGACATGCATACTGTTTGCTTTATGGGATTTCTTTGCTTCTTCAAGTTTTTTAGGAGTCCACCAGACCCACATTCAGCCTTTAACAGGTGCTCTGTTTAGATGAGAGGATTTGTTCATTTGTTGTTTTGTGGTACTGGGGATTGAACCCAGGGATACTCTCATACTGAGCCCAGCCCTTTTTATTTTGCTTTTGAGACAGAGTCTTGCTAAGTTGCCCAGACTGCCCTTGAACTTGCCACCGTGCCCAGCAAGGGGAGCTCTCATGAAGCTGCCCTGAGCCTAAATGCTGAATAAGAATTCTGCTCTGTCTGATTCCAAAAGTTTATGTAGCAGCATTCTTAGACCTTAGTGGGAATGAGCCACCTAGAGATTTTGTTAAAATGCATAACCCTGAACCCCAGGGTCTGATTCAGTTAGACCAAGGGTGTAGGTCAGAGCTTTCTTTGGTATATGTCTTGCCCATGTGCTAGAAGCTTAGTGCCCATGAAATGGTCCTGGGAGGTGGTGGGGCCTGGTGAGAAGTGATTGGGTCAGCAGCACCCTCATGAAGGGATTTATGCTGGTCTCCTCTGAGTGAACTAGTTCTCCGAAGAGAAGATGGCTCTGACAAACCAACCTGGCCCCTCTATGGTCTCTGGCTTCCTCTCCCTCTCTATGAGCTCTGCCCTATAGGCTCTTGCCTTGATGTCACCCATATTGTGATACAGCCCTGACACCCTCACCAGAGGTCAAGCAGATGGGACAGCTGATCTTGGGCTTTTAACCTCCAAAACTGAGAACCAAATAAACCTGTTTTCTGTGTAAAGTACCCAGCCTCGGATATTTTGTTATAGCAATGCAAAGCAGACCAAGACACCCTAAAATCTGCATTTTCA